>CANSZD010003019.1:400000-445000 GCA_947648045.1 Beta corolliflora
GTGGGGAAGGGGAGGGAGGGGGTCGTGGCTGGGAAGGGGAGGGGGGGGTGGCGTGGTGGGGGAGGGGGAGGAGGTGGCAAGGGTGGGGGAGGGTGGTGGGTTTAGTTTAGTTTTTTTATTAAAGTTTATTTAATATTATTAATTAGAATTCAGGTTGTTAATAGGTTTTAATTAAAAAATTACCATTTCTTCAGGTCACCGGTCAACTTGACCTACCATAGGTAATAGGGTATAAATGCTGTCTTATTGTGGAATAATCAAAAGGTTGCTCTATTATTTGCGAATGGCCAAAAGGTTGCATTATTAAAATCAAAAAGTCCTTTAAAATATCATTCTACCACCAAGCTACGTCATATTTTTGTAATTAACGTCAACATCCAACTACTAAATGTTTTTTACTAAGCTTGACTTGGCTCACTTGGTGGGGATTTACCTCATGACCTTAAGGTTAGGGGGTTCGAATCCTAACAAGTGATGGACACTTGAAGGAGGATTTCCTTTACCCTCTCCCTCCTTCTATGGGCCTCTGGGTCAAGCCCTTGCGAGGGCGGCCCAGAGGTTATTCAACTTACCAATCTAAAAAAACCACTAAATACTTTGGTCATATTTAAGAAAAGAAAAGGCATAGTTGATAGCCCGCATAAAGTACCTTGACATCTGGTCGCCTACAAACTAGTTGACTTTCAAAACTTGTTTACGAGTTTCACTTGACCTTATTATATTATTTATACATACAAAAAACAAATAGCCATGTATGTGTAGATTCATCTCGTCATATAGTTCCATAATATCAACTTTTTATAGTCTCTACTCATACACAATTAGAGACGTTGATGTTCAAATTTGTATGCTGAAAAACTTGTCAAGACCTCTTGGTACAACTAATAAAAAGGGAAGTAGCTAGATAATTAAATATATATTCATAGCCAAAAATCCAAAATTATGCATCTACAAATATTTTTTATGATAAGCAAAGTTTATTTTTTTACAAAATGATTTAATTGTGTAGTAGTCTCTTAAAAGAAAAAAAAAAATCGATGTGGCCCTCTAAAACCCCAAATCCTAGACAAAACAACCCAGGAAGAAATAACAAAACCCTAGACCTATTTTCCCCCAAGTCGACCGATATATACCAAAACACCACTTCTTCAACTCTCTTCCTCTGAAGCTCAAGGTATGCCGCCTCTCTTAGATTTATTTATCGCTTTCCTCTTTTCTTTGATGTGTTCGTAACTTTTCGATTCATACATATATTTGTAGACTTCATTGTATCGATTTGTTTTTGCTATGTGTTGCAAGATAAAATAATAGTGGAAAGAGAAAGATATTTCATAGAGTAGGGGTTTACTTGTGGTTATTTTAGTTTTTATTTGCTAGAAATTGTTTTTCATGGATATATATGTATGTAGAAGAATCAAGTATTCTGTATTTGCTTTGGAAAAAAAGGTTACTTTTTTTTGGACATATTTTGAAATCTAGACCAATGTTGAATTTTGAGGGATTAGAATCATGGAATTTGGCGTTTCTTTTGGAAATTTAAGGAAGAGGTTGAATTGGGTCTGGACCAATCTGCTTTGGTTATTTTTTTAAACCTTGGTAATCCTATATTTTTTGTTGATTTTTTGTGTGGGTGAGTGAAGATTAGTGAATCTGTAGAACTTGCGTTTCATGTGGAGATAGGGAGTATGGAGTCAAGAAGAAGGATGTTGATGAATAGCTACTCGGCGATTCATTGGAAGGCATTCTGTTATCCCATGGCGGGTTGATTGAAATAGTAATCTCGGCTAGAGGGAAAACGCGGATTATGTGTCCGTCATTTCATAACATGTCTTAAAGACTTCTAGACATTTTTCTTTTTTTAATTTATGTGATTGGGCGGACAGTTAACTAGATAGCGTGCCTTTTTAGACTAAAATAAGTCACCTAAGCAATTTCGCAGGAAAATTATGTTCTGTGAATTTGAACATATCTGGATGCTGTTTTGCTTACATGGATTAGTTGCAAGAGAAGAATTTTTTACAATGAATACTTGATGTTGTGTGTGGTCTATGTTCATTGTCCACCAATTGTTTTGTTTGCAGATTGTGAATGTTGTTGATAAAGTGAGATTTATGCTTTGCTTGAAATGGGATAAAATTAATGTGTTACTTGGGTAATCTGAGCAACAAATCTAACTCATGCATAATATGGAGAACTAAAAGAGGCTAATAGTGAGTGCACAAAAACTATCAAAAAGTCTAATCTGGATCTGACTTTACTATGGATTTTGCATGTGCTAGAGTTTGGTATTGGATATGTAGCTGAAGTTTTACATAGTATAAATCCATTTAAATCTTTGTTCGTATGTCCATGATTCAATATATTGCATTTCCAGAGCTTTTGAGTTGTCAATACTCAATAGCATTGTGAAGAGTAAAGAATTTTGTTTTCTTGTGAACCTTCCTTTGCAAGCCTTAAAGAAAGCCAATTATTGAATTACTTGGAACTTTGGTTCTCATGGTTGTTCCTGATCTTATTCTATAGAGCATTTTTCTTTCCAATTTAGCTCATTTGATTGCCCTTTTCCCCTCTTCAGGTTTGAGAACTACCTTGTAAAGATGGTGCAGTATAACCTTAAAAAAATTACTGTTGTTCCCAATGGGAAGGATATGATAGACATTGTTCTATCTCGAACTCAACGACAAACCCCAACAGTTGTCCACAAAGGTTATGCAATCTCTCGCCTTCGACAGTTTTATATGAGGAAAGTGAAATACACGCAGCAGAATTTTCAGGAGAAGCTGTCTGCCATTATTGATGAGTTCCCTAGGCTCGATGATATCCACCCCTTTTATGGTGATCTCCTTCATGTTCTCTACAACAAGGATCATTACAAACTTGCCCTTGGGCAAGTGAATACTGCCAGAAATCTGATTTCAAAGATTGCCAAGGATTATGTTAAGCTATTGAAGTATGGTGATTCTCTGTACAGATGTAAGTGTCTTAAGGTTGCTGCTCTTGGGCGAATGTGCACAGTTATCAAGCGAATCGGCCCTAGTTTGGCTTATCTTGAGCAGGTTAGGCAGCACATGGCTAGGTTGCCTTCCATTGACCCAAATACAAGAACTATATTGATTTGTGGTTATCCTAATGTTGGGAAGAGCTCATTCATGAACAAGATCACTAGGGCGGATGTAGAAGTGCAGCCGTATGCATTTACAACAAAGTCACTCTTTGTGGGTCATACAGATTACAAGTATTTGAGGTATCAAGTGATAGATACCCCAGGGATTCTGGATCGACCTTTTGAAGATAGGAATATTATTGAGATGTGCAGTATCACTGCTCTCGCACATCTACGAGCTGCAGTCCTCTACTTCTTGGACATCTCTGGATCATGTGGATATACAATCACCCAACAAGCTGCCCTCTTTCACAGTATTAAGTCTCTTTTCATGAATAAACCATTGATCATAGTGTGCAACAAAACAGATCTGCAGTCATTTGATGGTATTCCCGAGGAAGACAAGAAGTTGGTCATGGAAATGAAATCCGAGGCTCTAAAAACATTGGTAGGCCAGGGAGGCGAGGCAACTAATGAAGAGGGAGTTCTTCTAACCATGAGTACCTTGACAGAAGAAGGGGTTATTGCAGTGAAGAATGCGGCTTGTGACAGGTTGTTAGATCAGAGGGTTGAACTGAAGATGAAGTCGAAGAAGATAAATGACTGTTTGAATCGCTTCCATGTTGCGATGCCAAAGCCCCGGGACCATAAGGAAAGGCCACCTTGCATACCTCCAGGGGTTCTGGAAGCCATGGCCAAGGAAGCAGCGGAGAAGGCAGAGAAAGAGAAGAGGATAACTGAAAGGGATCTAGAGGATGAGAATGGTGGTGCCGGTGTGTACTCTGCTAGCTTAAAGAAGCATTACATCTTGGCAGATGATGAATGGAAGGAGGATATTATGCCAGAGTTTCTTGATGGGCACAATGTTTATGACTTTGTTGATCCTGATATTCTGCATAGGCTTGAAGAATTGGAGAGAGAGGAAGGAATTTGCCTTGCAGACGAGGCTGAGGAAGAGTTTGAGATGGATGGTGAGCAATTAACACCAGCTGAGAAAGAAGCTCTGGCTGAAATAAGGAGAAAGAAAAGCATACTCATCCAAGAACACAGGATGAAGAAGACTGCTGGAGGAAACAGACCTATTGTACCAAGGAAATTTGATAAAGATAAGAAGTTTACAACTGAGAGAATGGGTAGGCAGTTGACAAAATTGGGTCTTGACCCTTCTGCAGCCATAGATAGAGCTCGTAGCAAATCAAGAGGTCGGAAGAGGCTGAGGTCACCCGAAGCTGGAGGAGAAGGTGATGCCATGGATATGGATATGGATGGCGGGCAATTAAACAAGAAACTACGAGCTATGTCTCGATCTAGGTCTAGGTCTAGGTCAAAATCACGGCCACCAATGGAAGTTGTTCCAGGAGAAGGATTCAAGGACACTGCCCAGAAAGGTAAAGCTATTAGTCTTGCTAAGAAATCTTCCAAGAAGAGGAACAAGAACGCGCATAAGGGAGAAGGAGATAGAGTCATTCCTACTCTCAAACCCAAACATTTATACTCCGGTAAGCGCTCCACTGGTAAAACCGACCGGCGTTGAGTCATTACAGATGCTTTCTAAGTTAGTTCCATTTTTGGTTTGTTTGTTAACTAGAGTTTATGTATTTTATGGCTTGGTTATTTTCATTTACTTGGAATATTATCACAAATATTTTGCATTTTACTGTTGCTGTTTTTGCTGCACCCATTGCCATTTATCAACTCTCGGATTATCTTTTGGCTTCAAACACCTATTATGCTCTAGTGGTCCTATGTTTGTTGCTTTCTGTCTTTTTTTCTGCAAAGTTGATAATTCAGTATATCTGGTTTTCAAATTGCGAAATAGAGCTTGTAGACTGCTCTTTGTAATCCCATAATAATGTGAAAACATCATTTGAGAGTATTTTGTAAATGTGGCTCTCACAGTGGAATTTTTGCAGTTAGTATGTTGATCAAAGATTTTTATTCTAAATATTTGGTATAGGTATATTCAAGGTGTGTTCCGTTGCCGTTTAGCTTTTTTTTGACTTGCATGAACTTATTTTTAAGACTTGAAACTTATTTGAACTTGTTTATATTTTTTTTTTTCTTCTGAAAAGTCGGTTTGAGTAGAATGCTAAATCGATATACAAACCATACTTGATTTATATAGAATATGTATACAATTAGAAAACTTTGGCAAGGAGTAGAAGAGAAGGCTAGGGGGGAGAGAAAAAAGGGGTTGGGGAGATAAATTATAATAAGTGTACAATTTTAAATTTCTTTTTTGGTTGTACAACTGTACCTAAACTTTTTATTTGCTGTAATTTCATAGCCCATATGGTTTTGGCAACATAGTGCCATTAGCTTAACTAGGGAATTCTCAACCCATAGTGTGGTGACCGATCCAAATAGAGTCGGGAAACAAGATTTAATAGTTTAAGGTCTAACAAATGGTGTAGGATCATAATTCAATTTGGTCCCGGGTGAACAGAAAATCTGATCGGGCCAACGAGAATGAGGCTCCAAAGTAGAGCTTCAGCTGAGGGGTACCAAGCTAGTAGCTTACTCCATACTACGAACCTGTTCTTTTGGGTTGAATTGAACTTAAATTGTGAGATGAAACTAGCTGAACTGTATTAAAGTTGGGCGAATTGAGTTGAATTGAATTTCGATTAAATTAGTCCAAAAGAACAGGGCCTACTTCGATGAGTGCTTCAAGTCCAAAGATGTTAATTGGGTTGTTGAGGTGTGCCTACTAAGCATGTTGCAATTGCTGCCACCGACACAATATCGATAGGCTCAAATAGTATCAACTATGAACGATCTTCTCATAATCATTTCAACTATGAGTTATTTTAGAATAATTTCTACAAATTAGGAATGTTTTCCCAAAAGATTCCAAGTGACCTACAACTTGTTCTAACAGTTTGCTAGTTTCATACTTGATACTTTCTCCGTTTTTTACTATTTGCAACATTGTATTATGACACTGTAAATTAGGAGGACAAATAGACACTGAGAGATAAAAAAGGTATCTCATGTGCTATGAGAAAGAAAGAGAGAATATATTACCAAAAATGCCAATGTTGCATGTAATATGCAACTTTTCAAAATGAAAAACATTGCAAGTAGAAGAAAAACAGAAAAAGTATATTTTTTTATTTCATTCTTTAGACCTTACCCCTAGCCTTTCTAATTATAATTTGATACATCGTTAATTGACTTTTTTAATCGGTTTGATAAGGTTTCTAAATCATTATAAAAAAGTATCCACATCATTGGGATTATTATGAATATAGTTAATTAGATTCTTAATGACAAGAGCAGTCGCATGTGCGTGGTGAATTTCTTCAAACATTATTTTTGAAATGTAATTAATCTAACAATCTAAGAAACACTAATTTCTTACAAAAACATATAAAATCTTGACATTTATCTAAATCTCCACTTAATTAATATGTGCAAGGATTATTTGATCCCATAAAAAAGATTATTTGAGATGATATCGCATTCTTTATAATTTGTACACACAACTCAATACTACCTTTTGATAATTTGTTCTTTTAATTTCCCATCATCTACTCCTATGAAACCCTCTAAATAAGGAAATGAGTAAGAAAACAACAATACAACATACATGTACCATAAGCGAAAGGAAAATTCATAAATTATACAATAAGTCCCAACTCCAAATAGAATGCTTTTGAATTTTGATGATTTGCAAGCAAATAGACTTACATTTACTATTTATCGAAAGATATGTATAGGAATTAATGTGACTTCACCTAAATACCGCCAAAAATTCCCGTCAAAGAACTAAATGATGCCGCCAAAATCCAAACGATACTATCTCTTTCTTCTCTTTTTTATTTTTTAAAGAGAGAGGAAAAAAGAAAAAGGAGGAAATAGAAAGTTATGTAAACACCAAAAAATAAGATGCTCATAGTCAAGAAATATCTAAACCGCGAAATATAGATTTGAACAAGTGCTTGAAAAAAGTGGGTTAACGCCTAAAATTATGAGATGATGGAGCATACACGGTGAAGTTTGATAAGGGTATTCAAAGTTGAAAGCAATACTTTGGGAACACAAAAAGGAATTTTCTTTCTTTCCAACAATCACGCTGAGTACTGTAGTGCCCATTTAACATTGGAAACCCTTACTTTGACAGTAGTATAGTCTGGTACTGCTTCTAATACTATTATACTACTAGTCTAACATTGCTAATCATCATTGACAGTCAAAACATTATTCCAAATTTGGTCACTCATTATGTCCTAAGTGTTGAATATATATACTTACATTTTGTAATGCAGTTGAGATGAATGCGATAATGTTAGGACCCGTTCTTTTGGACTGAGAAAATTTGAATTGAACTGAACGGAACGGAACGGAACGGAACTGAACTGAATTGAACTGAGAGAAACTGAAATGTAGTTAGTATACTGAACTAAACTGTTAACTGAACTGAACTCATCGAACTGAAAATAAGTCCAAAAGAACATGACCTTACTTAGGCCCTGTTTGGCACTAGCATTTCAAATAGCGGGGAAGAGGTTGGACAAGGTCGAAACACTACTTAGGAACAAAAAAGTGTTTGGGAAGGTAGGAGTTATAGTAGCGGGTAGAGATTAGAGTAGCTTTTGGGTAGCTTTTGTAAAACGTTAGAATGGGTAACGTTTGAGAGACATAAGCTAACGTTTGCAAGCAACATACATTACATTATGATTTTGATCATCTTTTTGTTCTTTTTTTATATCAATAAATCTATAATAAAGTATTGTGTAAATTGCTTATTAGTTGGACTACTTTGGAATTTTTTGTTAATTTTTTCTTTTAGAAAAGTGTTAGTTAAAGTTTTATAATATTTTATGACCCAAATTTCACAAGTGTCTAAGTTCAATTAGCTATTATAAACAAGATATATACCCTTTTTCTATGATTATTAGTATTATTAAGACGTTGGTTTACATATATATTTCAAAATAAAACGGAGGAAGTATGTTTTACAAATGATAACCATTTTACAAGGCTTGAAGGACTATCCTAAACTTATATATTTATTTGATTAGTAAAAGTTGTATAATCCTTCTTCTATGTAAGTTTCATTGAAAAATAAGCATTGAGTTTAATTATTAAATTACTAATTAATCAAACGATTTTTTCACCAAATACCCCCGACAAATTAAAAAATTCACAATATACCCTCAATGTTCCAATTATTCACTATATACCCTTGAGTTTTCGAAAACGTTCACCAGATGCCCTTTTTATAACTTTCGTTAACCCACTGTTAGCTTTATTTACCATTTTGCCATTATTAACCCTAAACCCTAACCCTAATTCTAACCCTAAACCCTAACCCTCCCTCCCCCCAAACCCTAACCCACCCAACCCACCACCCCTCCCTCAACCCCCCCCCCCCCACCCCCTCCCCCTCTACTCCACCGCCGCTGCCCCCACCCACCCCCTCCCCTTCCCCGCCGCCCCCCCCCCCACCCCCTCCCCTTCCTCGTCGCCGCTCCCCCACCCCCACCCCTCCCCTTCCCCGTCGCCTCCCACCCCCCTCCCTTTCCCCGCCGTTGTCCCCCACCCCCACCCCTTCCCCGTCGCTCGCTCCCCACCCCCACCCCTCCCTTTCCCCGTCGCCGTTACCCGTCGATTTCCCTACCCTCCCCCCCCCCTTCCCCGTCGTTGCTCCCAGTCGATTTCCCTCCCCCACGATTTCTTCTCACACCTCCCTCGTCGTTTTCCCCCGCCCAGTAGTGAAATTAGGTTAGATCTCGGACTCGACGCCGGGTGGGGTTGATGGAGGGGTGGTGGGCCGGGTGGGTTAGGATTTTGGGGGAGGGGTGGGTGGGTTAGGGTTAGGGTTAGGGTTAGATTAGAATTAGGGTTTAGGGTTAATAATGGCAAAATGGTAAATAAAGCTAATGGTGAGTTAACGAAAGTTAGAAAAAGGGCATCTGGTGAACGTTTTCGAAAACTCAAGGGTATATGGTGACTATTTGGAACATTGAGGGTATATGGTGAATTTTTTAATTTGTCGGGGGTATTTGGTGAAAAAGCCGTTAATCAAATTGTTATATCTAATTCCATAAGTAAATGTATGTCCTTTTTTTTTTTGCAATCCTGACAGCTACTTTTGCCAAACACTTATATTCTAAACAACTACTTTGCACGCTAATCGCTAACAACTACTAGTTGATTGCTAATAGTTGCCTCAACAGCTAACAACTACTACAACAGCTAACAGCTACTGCAACCGCTAATTTTGCCAACTAGGGCCTTACTAGCTAATATATGTATTTATAAATTATAAGTAATAAGAAAATACAGTTAAGTAAAAGTAAAAGTGTTGTGATTATAAAAATTAATTAATGTATTATATTGGAGAATAACAGTGACTAGTGAGACATACATAATTTTCATTTTAGAATGAACTATATACTTCTACTCTATCCTTTTGAATTTCTACCATTTGTTTTTACACAATTTTGAATTTTCAGTGTATATTTTTAATGGTTAGTTAAGTATCACAAAAAAATTATATTTGAAAAATATACATTGAAATCTAACTAGTAAGTTCCCATATGATTTTATTATTCCAGATAGAAGTAATCCCTTTGTTTTTCTAAGTTTTGCTTAGTTGAAATCTGCATAGTCTCCAATGCACGACCTTGACAATTAGAATTCTGTAATTATGTATTGGTAAAAATTATTAAAAAATTGATACGTTAAAAATAGACTTTCAAACAAATCTAATAAGATCCCATATGGTTATGATTTTTTTATATGAAGTATAACTTACTACATATGATTTATAGATTTTTAACTTTGATTTTCATAGAGAAGTTAAAAAATCTATAAATCAAAGGGAGCGGAGTTATATCAATGGAATAGTTGCGAGGCTTTAATTTGCAACATTTTGTTTTAGCTTTTGTTGGGGTCCTTTTGTTCCCATCTTTTGTATATAAAAAAAAAGAGTTGCCAGCTCTAATAGATGGTGGAAGTTAAGACAATCTAATTGTTTTTACTAATGTACCATTTCATAAATTACGGGCTACCAACTCTTTAAATCAATGAAACCTTGTCCTTACTAAAAGAATCTAGTTTTGTAGCTAATAATTTAGATAGCTTGACTGCAGTTCGAGGATAATTAGAAAACAAATTTATATACGCGACAAGCCTTAATCTTAGGATGATTGAATCGCATAAGGCTAAGTTATTAGGTGAACTACAATGTACTTATTTTGCATTTATGGTGTCTCAATACAATGAGACACTTCAGTTGTTAGAATAAATAATCATAGGTTTATTAGCTGATGGACTTGTCAAGTAACTGTAGGGCGTAGGCTGATGATAAAAAAAAACTATCTCATGCCATTAATACTATAGTCTATAGGTCACATTTAACTATGATGTTTTTTCTAAGCAATTCTATTAAAACATCAAATTTTTTTCTTTAAAGTTTTGCTTCATCACGGTACCAAATTTCTCTTTCTCTACAATTTGTATATAGAAAGTAGCAACTCAATCTTTCTGGATAACCTAAAATATTAACTAGGTCAATCATTCAAGGACGGAGGGAATATTATTTAGAGCTAGCCATCTTTAATTCGGTTATTTAATCCATTTATTCACAAAGACCATGCAACCAAGTTTCAAAATGACTCCCATGTGTGGAAAGGCATTGGGCGCGGGTGAGATCTATTTACAGAAAATAGTATATGGACATTAGGAAATGGGCAGAATATTAGTTTTTGGAAGGACAATTGGTTAGGCATTGGTCCTCTAAGAGAGGTCATCCAGGGACCATTGATGGAATGGGAGGAGAATATGAGGGTGATTGAAGTAGTTGAGGGGGGCACTTGGGCCCTTGAGAGGTTATCTTACCATCTCCCCACTATAATTCAGGATAGAATCTATAGCATGCCCCCCCGGAAGGAGGGCAAGAGGACCTCCTTGTCTCTAGTTTTGTCAACAACATCGGCTTCTCTCTTAGTCAAGCTTATAAAGCGCTTATCTTAACACCTGTTGTCGATATAGATTGGATTTGGAAGCACAAGATGGAACCTAAACTTAAGATCTTCTTTTGGCTCCTCTGGTGGGATAGAATCCCTCATAAGAGTCTCCTGTCAGTGCGTCACATTTCATCCGACTCCAGTTGTCCAAGATCTTCCCATCCCTATGAAAACTCTTCTCATGTGCTTAAAACCTGTCCGGACTCCTGTAAAGTCTGGAAAGAGGCTTGTCCTATTTTTCCTTTGATTGAGGATTTTCGTGAATGGCTTAGATATAACCTTCAGAGTGACTACCACTACAAAGGGCTTCACTGGGGGGAAATCTTCCCTTACATCTGTTATGAACTGTGGAAAGACCGTAATAACTGTAGCTTTCACCTGGCCAAGCCTGCTAGCACCGCTCTTATCCTTCAAAGGGCTTCGAACCTTACTTTAGAGTGGCTCCGAATCTCGACCTCCCAAATTCAACCTATAGGGCCTAGGACTCTGTCTCCTCCTGCGTTTCCTCCGAGTATCCTTATCCATGTTGATGCATCATTTGTTCATAGGGCCCATCCCATTGGTTCAGGGGGGGTGGTTAGAGATCAAAATGGGAGGTGGATTTTGGGTTTTGAAAAGCAATCCTTTGCATTAGACATCCTCATGTCGGATATTATGGCTATATATGATGGGTTATGTGTTGCTTTAGAGTACAAGTTTACTAAGGCTATGTTGTATACAGATAGTAGAGGGGCGCTTGCATTGTTAAACTCTCACGATGGGATTGCTAATATATATTCAAGATTGTTGTCTAATTGCAGAAAGTTATGGAATCAGCTCCCGGAAGTGAAGATTGACTACTGCAATCGGGTGTACAACTGTACGGCAGATATGCTTGCCAAGCATAGTAGGCGGATGGATTGTAATAGCAATGTAACTAGGACTTTTCCCTCCCCTGTTCCATCGTAAGGATTTTTATATTTCGGATTGTATGAACCTTTTTAATATGGTAATTTGATTTGGTTGCGTTGATCACCAAAAAAAAAAAATCCATTTATTATAGTTTGTAACCAAGTTTTGATGTAGGTGTAGCATAATCGAAATTGACACAGAGCCAAACCGAAACACGACACTTTGACCCTTATTGTCAACCCTTGGAATTTTTAAACATTGTCGGTTATCTAATAGCAATGATTGGCAAAATGAGCTATAGCTTGCTACCATTGAATTCTATGGTAGAGCTAGCTTGTAAATACAAACTTGATAATGAAGTCCTCTCCTTTTCACATGTTATAGAAAAACCTAAATGGATTCTTAGATCCAACATTAGCTTAGCTAAGGAAACATTATACAATTGTCAAAGCATACGGCAGGGGTCACTTCTGAGAACATTGATTTGGTTAACAGAAGTAGTTGACACATGACTATCTAAAAGATGTGTTTGTCAAGAAAATAGTAAATGCTAGCTATCCTTTATTAACACGAACCTTTGAGTCTAAATATAGCTACCCCTCCTTGTCTGATCAAGACCCTGCTCCAAATTTATGTTATGGGTCCTCATCACTTACCCATTTTCTACTAACTTTCATTTGCTAGCCTAGTAACGTAGCAACATTATATACTTCTATGTCACTTAAACATACCACTATGGAGTAACTATTATACTTCAAATGCTTATTATGGTAAGGCTTCGTGTGATTCTTTATTAACAAGTGAAAACCATATAGAGTGGTAAGATTGAAAATCCACAAGAGTAATATCTTTAGTTTTCTTTATGAGAATTTATATTAATTCTAAAATCTTTCGTGTTCACACATTTGCTGTTGTTTTTTGTAGTTGTTGTTACTCTAGAGATAGATGATGTAACCCATACAAGAATCCTAGCTATTAAGAACTGTAAGTAGACATCTTATTCAGAAGAGAACAACCACAATTTTCGATCATTAGATTGGAGACAATGATAATCTAACCTACAACCTGATGGTTGGAGGACATAAATGTACCATTGAGCTTGCACTTAATTTACTATCAATATAATTTAACGTTACCAAGGCCTGATCTATGGACACGGTAGTCCAATGAGTACAAGGACAGGGTCAAGTAAAATGATAAAAGTAAACATCACAACTCGCCATTAACCAACCAGCTATTAGCATAGCCCCACTTGCCCAATCATCAAGTACGACATTAACAAATAAAAAAAACCCTAGCCTCCTCCTCTCCCCTCTCTCCTCTTCTTTCTCAAAAAACCCTAATCCTTCTCTTCTAGTTTGGGGCTGCCATAATCATTTCGATGGTGGTAAGCCCCCAATTCTTCTTTTTTCTTCTAGTTTTCATTGTTTTTGTTATTAATAATCTTCCATTCTCTCTCTTTCTGAGAGTTTTCTACCCAATTTTTGGGTTCTTTCTCTCCTTTCATGGGAGTTTGGAGTTTAGTTTTATTCTCTTCCCACGTGGAAGTTTAAAAATTGGTATGAGAAATTGTTCTTATTGTTTGAAATTCAAGACCATCAACATCGAAGTATTGGAAATTCGGATGCGGTCAACCTGGTTAAATCAAGAATTTTCTTCCCCAAACTATGTCAGAATGATAGACTTCCCCATCAATAGCTGCATGATTTAGCAAATACAAGGGGGCTGCGCTGTATTGCTCGATCTGGTTCATTGTAGTTTTTTCGAAGACGAATTTGATTTGATCTTGTCTGATTATATCTTGTTTTTCTTTAATACTTATTGTAGATGCCATTTGGCCTTCAATTAATGAAATTTCTCTTTCAAAAAAAAAAAAAGTACGACATTAACATAATCAATTTACTACACAAATACTCCATAATAGGAGTAGTTGTGATTCCATTTCTAAACAAATAAAAAAGTCTAGAACAAAACAATAAAAGTACATAATACTCCATTACTAATGGGCCATTAGTACTCTAGTACTTATCACAAGATTAGAGAAAGGGGGTAAAAGGTTTACATAATAGAAGGAAGAGAGAGATTAGAATGTAGTCAAGAGGCAAAAGCCGTTCAATTCCCTAAAGTGGCTACACACCAAACTATACTACTCCCTCCGTCCCATAATATAGTGCCTACTTCATTTTTGGTGGGTCAAACTTTAAAATCTTTGACCGAATATTCTCATTTGTATATATAAAAAAACATATGCATGTGAGATCTTGTTAGATTCGTCTCAATGTGTAGTTTCATAATATCAACTTTTTATATTTTTTATTGATAGGGAATTGAAGATATTAAAGGTCAAAGTTACGTCTTGTAGACCGTGTAAAAAAGAAACAAGCACTATATTATGGGACGGAGGGAGTATAAATTAAAGTCCAAAAAACGAAAGTGCCCTTAAATTGTTTAATTCCTCTATATGGCTATATATTTATACTCCTCTATTTTCCCCCCTTCAAATCTTCAAAAACTTTGGCACTTTTCATAATATATTTGAAAAGGGACCATTAAGTAAGCTAGAAGAGAACACAATGAAAGTTAAGGAGCGTGTGATCCAAAGATTTCCTAACAAAAAGCATAAGGCTCATTTTTTAATACAACCCACCATTTTATTCTCTTAGAAATTTACTCCTATACATCTTCATCATAACAACATCTTTCTTTCATTATATGTTTATGAAGAAATCTCAGCAACATTTATCTTCAAAACCTAGACAAAATGTTGCTAAGAAACTCTATATCCAACACCAAGAAGTTCTTACAAAAAACTATAGACAATTTCAAGTCTTTACTTTCTAAAGGAAGCACATATCAAAGGCTACCTAAAACACCCCCCTTACACAATCCCTTCTCTTATGGCCGCGATACGGATGAAATGGACGCCAACGCAGGGTACAACACCGAGTTAGATCATTTCTACAGCGAGTTCACTCATCAATGGGACTCGCGTAAGAGAAAAGTGAAGAACAATACTATGAAGAAAAAGTCGGTTCGTTGTCAGAAGGAATACTGTACTTATAATGGTGCAAGAATTGAAGAACATTTCAAGAACCCAGGAAAAGATGCTGATTATGATCAGAAGGAGAATAATGAAGATAAAGGAAAGGTAATAAAGAGTAATAAGATATTATTAAATGTGAGTCCAAGGAATATGAAGAATAATGACATTTGTTCTAAGAGTGTAAGAGAAAAGAGGTTGTGTTTTGTAGCAGAGAAGTTGAAGGAATTTGAGATGATTGAAAATGGAAATGTTGTTAATCAAAATAAGCGTGATTATGAAGAGTTTCTTCATTGTTATTCTCGTCTTTCATGTCCTGCTTACCTTGACATAGTTGATAAGTTTTTTATGGAGATGTGTAAAGAGTTTTCTGGTTCTCAAGCATCTTTGAAGGTTTACTGATGGTTTAGACAATGCACAAGTAGTTTTGGTTTGAACACATGATTTGTCTTGTTGATTAGTGTTTTTTAAGGTTAATTTCTAATAATGATCAATTCATCAGAGTGTTATTTTTTACTCAATGAGTGTGAATTTTACCTTGTAACTCCAATATTTAATGATTTTTATGTATGTAATGAGTGTATTTTACTATGTGATAATTGCATTTAACAGAGAAAACTAATGGAAACAGTTTTCAATCTGATTTTTGTTTTTTGGATACTTCTAAAACATCTTTGTGCTCGTCAAATATAGAATTAGCTATTAGCTAAAACCTAAACTAGCTTGTATAGTGAATTATATCGATTATCAGCTAATTGCTAAACAAGGTTAATATCGTTTTTTAAGAGTATGTTAATGATTGCAATTTGTTCATAATTTGTGTACGGTGTACTATCCACTATTCCACTATTCATCGTGTATGTTCCTTTTACAATGGAAGCCATCTGTCTCACCACGAAGGTGTCAGATGAAGCCCACTAGATGTACCTAATTTGACAATTGACATCCACAAGCCTTGATGAAATGTAAATTGACAGTAAGATACGCATTTGCAGCTTCATAGATTAGCTTCAGGTGTCCACAAAATCAGTCAAATTAAATTCCAAACTTTGTTACTAGGTTTGGAGGCACACCTACCCTGACTCTCATATCATTCCGTGTTTGAACACATCCTTTATATAAAAAATCCATTCAATCATCAAATAGGTTGAATTTCCACCAACTTAACTTTGAGGGATTTTTTAACAAGCCTCTCATAATTAAATATTTTCTGTGACCATAGCATCACTGATAAAGTCTTCAAATGTCTGTCAAAATCTTCCCTGAGCTAGTTGGACCGGAGCCCATTCGGCCCAACCTGGAAACCTGGGATCTAGGTCACATGGGTCAGGCCTGTCAGGGACAGATTCAGCGTAGATTCAACAGACTTGGCATTGAGACACCATTTCATATTGAGGGTTTTAGAATCCTATATGATCAACATTTTGTTTTCCGCTTGAGTTGAATGCATTGCTAGGGGTATAGATAGCAATTGGGGTAAAAAACACATGTTCAGTCTACTGTTGATTTCAGTTTCTTAACAAATGTCCCAAAAAGTATAAAAGTGGGATGATTAAGGCTCTGTTCTTTTGGATTGAATTAATGAAAATTCGGTTCGCTCGGTTCGGGGAAAAATTCGGTTCGCCCGTAGTTTCCTCACGCGCTTTGATTCACTTAAGTTCGTTCGGCCCCGTTCGGCTTGGTTCATCCAAAAGAATGAGCCTAAATAATATGACAAATGATCAAAATGGGGTTGGGTTCGGGTTGATTTGGTGTTCTTGTTGTGCAGGGTTTTTGATTCCTCGTAGTAACTTCTTGTCATTGTCGTGTCAATTTCAGTCATATTGCTGGTCGTCCTAGAGATTAGCAGCTCTAGTTACAGGTGTCCTAAGATTGCAAACCCATACGATATTTGCATTTAATTAGATGCACGAAATATGTATGTACAACATTAAGAAAGATTATTTGACAATGAAAATAATATAATAAGATTATACACATACACAACTCCACATCTAGAGTTTTGATCTTGCCGCGTAGACTCTCCTTTTGCCTGTAGGCTGATCTCCATGCACATCGCTTTCTCCAGGAGGTTGGCCGCCTATCTAGAACTTCCCATTTCCAAGAGGATCCCGGGCTCGATCTGGTTTAGTATCAACTTTTTTTCTCAATAAGAAGATTTTCAAGGCTTACCTCTCGACATAGAGAGTGCTTGAACGATAATAAGAACTTTTTTTTTAATGTTTACCCCAAAATTATTAAATTCTATGTATAGTGTTTGTTGATTTTGTAGCTTTTGTCTAGATGAAACCTATCATAATCAAGACTGTAATTATTTGGATTAAAAAATACATAAGATAAATAAAACCTTCCAAAATTAGCTATGTAGAGTAAACTATAAAGGTAATTTTTAGGGTTTTGCTATTTGACGCCCTAAAATTTCTTACTAACACACTAAATACATATTATTAAACTGTATATGTATACTTCCATTCCTTTTCACTTTCCATTTTTTTTATCTTTAAACCGAAGTTGAAAGGTTTCCGACTTTCTGTCGGTGGCCGGAGTAGAGTGGTGGTGTACATGTACTGGTGTCTTGTATAAACGTGACATTTTTTTTCTGAGATCAATAATTTGGTTTTTTGGGGTTCGAAAGTGGCGCCAAAGTTGATAGTTTTAAAGCCAAAGTTGATGTCTCTAGGCCCAACCATATTAGTTTCTTTTTTCTTGGTGCAACCCAACCATATTAATAAAACAATAACTCAAAGGAAAGGACCAAATCGAACTAAAGTCAAAAGCAGCCCAATCTTATGTAAGCAGGTTTCTCTATCGCATGTACTTGAATATATGGGCTTCAAATGGGTATCAAATGGAGATCTAAAATCAAGATGGTTCGATTTTTTTAACAGCTATCCACCTATTATAGCCTATAAGGGGGTTCATATGAAGATCTAATTTTATCATTTAATACATTTTATTGTACGGTTTTTTCACCATATACCTCTGACAATTTTTTTTTGCACCATATACCCTTTCAAGTTTCCAAATTCACCATATACCCTCGACGTTTTAAAAAATACATCAACATACCCTTATGACTAACGGAAGTCTAACACCGTTAGTCATTAACCCCTAATCTACCCTCTAACCCTAATTAACTAACCTAAACTAAACCTAACTCTAACCCTAACCCTAACCCTAACCCTAACCCTAACCCTAGCCACCCACCTACCACCCCCTCCCCCCCACCCCACCCCCTTTCCCCCACCACCCACTCACCACCCCTCCCCCACCCCACCCCTCCCCCACCACACCCGCAGCTCCTTCCCTCCCCCTTCCCTCAGCACTCCCCGCAGCCCCCCTTTGTCTCCCCTCCTCCTCTTCTACTTCACCGTCATCTCCAAACTCGCCGCAACCACCGCCGCAACAACAACAACAACAACAACAACAACAACAACAACAACAACCGCCGCAACAACTTCCTCGACTCCGAAACCACCGATCCTCTCTCCTCTTCACGAGTCGACTCACTCGTACACGATCCAACTCGCTCCGACGCCGGACTCGACGACGCCTTCATCCGTCGGATCACGGTATTCAAATTCAAAAGAGAAGATAAATTACTCGACGGTGTAGAATGTTCTATCTCGTTTGAATGAATTCAATGAAGATGAGAATCTACGATTGATGCCGAATTGTGAACACGCGTTTCATCTAAAAACAGGCGAAAAAATGGCAGTTTTGTTGCTGGGTCAAGGCGGCGGAGGATGCGGTGGGGGAGGGTCTCGCCGGGCTACGCAGGGGAAGGGGAATGTATGCCGGGTTGTGCGGGGAAGGGGAGGGTCTACCGGGTCGCGCAGGGAAGGGGAAGGGAGGGGGGCCGGGGAGTGGGGCGAGGGAGGGGGGTTTCTGGGGTGGTGGGACAGTGGGGGAAGGGGTAAGGGGTGGGGGAGGGGTGGTGGTTGGGTGGTTAGGGTTAGGGGTTAGGGTTAGGGTATTAGATTAGGGAGTTAGGGTTAGGGTTTGGCTTTGGTTTAGGTTAGTTAATTAGGGTTAGGGGAGGATTAGGGCCTAATGACTAACGGAAGTCTAACACCGTTAGTCAAAAGGGTAGTTTGATGTATTTTTTCAAACGTGAGGGGTATATGGTGAATTTGAAAACTTGCGAGGGTATATGGTGCAAAAAAAAAAAAATTTGTCAGGGGTATATGGTGAAAAAACCGTTTATTGTAATATGTATCATATGACGCTGTGGGAGAGGGTTTCCCCTTACCACCCCCCCAATCTCAAAGTGTTTGCCCGAAAACCCAGACCGGGTTAACCTGCGAGAGGTGCCGGTCTAGCAGGGCCCTCCCATGGTTAAAATTTTTTTGGGAAATTTCCTCAGGTACCCCTGAGGTTTGGCGTAATTCCCAAGATACCCCCCACATTTGGGGAATTTCTCAGATACCCCTGAGGTTTGTGTTTGGGCTCAAGATATCCTTACTATGGATGGAAACCTAACACCGTCAGTGGCGGATGCACCTTTAGTCCTGGTGGGTCACGTGACCCACCATTCCCCCAGAATTTTTTTTTTTTTTTAAAAATTTTAGGTTTAGGAAACACGTCTCTCACTCTCTCTTCCTTCCTCGCTTCAGCCTTCAGTCATTTCTTCCTCTCATCCTCTTAACTTCTCTCATCTCTATTCAGTTACTCACGCATTCTCGCCGACCGCCGCGCCGTCAGCCGGCCCTGGCCTGAATCGTTTGAAGGTTGCTCTCAAGATTTCTCTCAACTTGCGACTTGTGACTTGCGAACCTCTCAAGATTTCGATTTCACTCAAGAATTCAATTTCACTCAAGATTTCTCTCGCTAAACGTCACTACAATTTGAATCGTCACTACAATTCAGGTTAGTTTTTTGTTTTTTTTTTGTTTGAAATTCAGTTTCATTGGTTTAATGGTTTAGTTTTTAGAGATTTAGTTGAATTTGTGTGGAAATCTGTTGAAGATTCAGTTTCGACTCTAATTGGAAATTCAGTTTCATTGGTTTAGTTTTTAGAGATTTTATTTGAAGTAGTTTTTTTAAAATTCATGGATTATCATGTATGGATGTGTGTATTCGAACCCGCACCCGTATCCGAAACCGTACTCGTATCCGTTTATGTGCAACCTAGTCAGTAGTGACCCACCATTCATAAATTCCTGGATCCACCACTGAACACCGTTAGGTTTTCCTCTCCTTCTCCCAATTTTCTTTTTCTCTCTCCACCCATCATCATCCATTGATGAACATGGAAGCTTTCTCTCTCCTCCCACCCCACTCCAAAGCCCTAACTGTAACACCCCAGAATTTCAAAGGCAGAAAAGAAAGAAATAATAATATAATTAATAGGACGATGGCGGAAACATCGTCTTCTGGGAATGTCACTACTACAAGATTATTGTTTAAATAACTAAGTGATAAAAACAAACATAAGTAAATACTATAAGTAAATTAATTACTTAGATTAAAATCAAAATGAGAAAACTATCTCAAACTAAAGAGAAGTCTAGAACTAAAACCCTAATAGATTATTTCTCGCATCTCAACCCGAGCCTAAAATCAAAGAAAATCCCCATCAACAAAACCTGCAAAATATACAACAAATATCCACAATCAGTGGGGAGTAACTAGCAGTTCTCCCAGAACAAAAGCAATCAAAGTACGATTCAGACATAGATTAATAAGAAAGGAAATAATTAAGTCAAGTTAACTACAATATGCATCCACTTCCATATAACTCACAAACAACGCAAATGAATAATAAATAGCAAATGAGTTGGATAAAAATAAATAAATCATCTCAAGAGTACTTTTAGAAAAATAAAAGTATAGGTAAAACAAGTGACTGAGACAGAAACCGAACGCTAGTGATTCGCAAATCACTTCCTAAGGTTTGTCAGATCGCAATCTCCGTGTCGCCCATGGGCTTACGTTCCCACCGCCCGTGTCTAAGAATGGCCAAACTCCCGATGCGGGGTAGAACACGCAGAACTCCCCGACCTCTCGGACGACAACAATTAACCCAGGCTTACCCCTAGTTCGCAAACCAGGTGGTTGGCATGTTCTTCACCGGGGACTACATCTATCCCACCGGATATTCTTATCTCAAAAAAATAAAAATCATAATCCATAAATATCATCAAAGTATCATTCATCTCAAAAATATTCGTCAAAAGGGATGCCACCCGGCCTTATACTCATAATTCATCAAAAGTAATTCTTCAAAAATCCTCAATATAAATCACTTACAAATTTTCAACAAATATCTCCCACAATAAAACTTAATCATCTCTAAACATCATCAATGATATTATACTAATTTTTACAGCAACCACACTTCAATCAAAATACATCACCAATTAACTCTAAATCATATTCATTACAAGAGTAATAACAATTAAATTATTTTATTCCATAAATCAAACCTAAACATGTGGTTACTCAAATGATGCATACTGTATACTACTGAAAATCATCAACCCAGAATATATTAAATTATAAATTATATCTGATTTACAAGCCCTCAAACAATTTAATAGTGTGTCCTCAATTTCATCACAAAAACACCATAATAATTATGAAACCTACAAATTCGAGCAGTAAAATCACACAAAAATTATCATATAACCCTAATAGCTCTACTGATATGGTACAATTTTTATTTATAATTTTCGGACTCAAAAAGTATTTTTAACAGTTAATATACAGATTCCTCAAATAAGCCATTATAATAATTAAAAATATAAACAGACGCCCAAAAATTACCAAAAATTCACATAACATAAAAACTCACGGAAATACATATTATTCAAATAAATTAATTTTTATGCCTCTATAAATAATTTTCGTGAATTATATACTGACTGAACAGAAATTACAAAAAACAGATATATAAATTAATTAAAACAGTAAACAGTAGATAAAAATTATTCTAAGGCAAGGAATACATTATACGCATGTTACATGATCTAAGAAAAATGATTTCATCAATTTCAACAGTCGTTCAATAATTATTATGAAATTTAGCCAAAAACGCACAAAATACTAATTAAATCAAATAAATATTAAAAATCATGCGAAAATTATTTTTCTCTACATAGTATTCACATATCATGTGTCACGTATGTTCAGGTCAAATTTCATCAAAAATATCATTCAAAAAGTATTTTAGATAATTCCTAACGTATTAATCTAATACCGAATACTACTCTAATCACTATGATTCTAGGATAACAACTAGTTACCTGGATCGTCGGGAGGAGAGCTGAGTCTAAAGAGACAATCACAAGTTAAGCATGCAATCCAAAAATCCTCTTCTAACCCCAAGGCATAACAAACGAGAATTATAGCAACAAGTCACTAAGCATTTCTTCTTGAACGTTGAAAACTCTTGTTTCACACTGCTCTGTTACGATCATGATTCCCGATTATCAAAAGCTCAGATTCTAAATCGCTCCGGTCAGAATGTAGAACAAGACGTTATAAACGTTGTGTCCAAAAATTAAGACGATCTAACGGTTAGATCTCCGGCTACGGTTATTTTCGTCAAGGTGCGACAGAGAAAAACCGGGTTGAACTTTCTATTCTTTTGCTCTTCCTTTTCTCTCTTTCTTTTCTTGAAACGGTGGGGGGTTAAATGAGAATGATGCTGCTGAACTTCTTTGAATAAAAATCAGAATTTTATGGATGTTTAATGGTTGAAATAAAGGGTTTTAATGAAGGAGAATGATTAGGGGGGTTACAAAGCAACAAAGAGTCATGAGAAAAACAAAAGAGAAAAGAAAAGGAGAAGGCTCCCCTTAATCCTTCACTTGGCCGGCTGCCCCAAGCCCAACACCCACACAAAACTTTCGGCCCAATTCAACAATGATCCATGCTCCGAAAGCCCGTTACGCGATAAAACGGTAAATTCCTAAATCGCGCCTAAACTTTGAAAATACTTAATAATGAAAATAATTCTAATAATTTATATTATAAATATAAATATAATGCACACATTAACACACCATATAATAAAATAATAATTCGGCTCCCAATTTATAAAGAATAAAAATCATTGATCTAGAGAAAATAATAAATTATTTATTTTTTTACGAAAAGAATATCATTTTAAAATAAACTAACACCAAAAATAAAGAGTGAAAATTACGGGGTGTTACACTAACCACCCAACCCCCACCACCTCCCCTTCCCCCCCACCCCACCCCTCCCCTACCCCCGCAACCCCCCACCCCCACCCTCCCACCACCCCAGCCACCCCCTCCCCCACCGGATTAGCCCCCTCCCCCACCCTCCGCAGCCGCCCCCCCTCCCCCCACCCCCGTCGCGAGAACCCCACCCCTCCCCCACCCCACCCCCGTCCAAATCAACGCCCGTAACCCCGTCGAAATCGACCCCACCCCTTCCCCACCCAATCAAAACGATGCCTAGTTCAATTTGGTTAATGACGTGATGGACGAATCGATGCCCGACGAAGAAGATCGAACAGCTGAAGTTAGCAGAGCCGGAGAAAAATCGATCTTCTTCAATCGGAGATTTGGGATTTGGGAAAAACAGAGGAGAGAGAGAGATTGCGAAAATGGGGGCCGCCAGGGGTGGGGTCGCAGGGCGGGGGAGGGGTGGGGGGAAGGGAGGTGGTGGGGGTTGGGTGGTTAGGGCTTTAGAGTGGGTTGGGAGGAGAGAGAAAGCTTCCATGTTCATCAATGGAGGATGATGGGTGGAGAGAGAGGGGAAAACCTAACGGCGTTAGGTTTCCATCCATAGTAAGGGTATCTTGAGCCCAAACACAAACCTCAAGGGTATCTGAGGAATTCCCCAAATGTGGGGGGTATCTTGGGAATTACGCCAAACTTC
The DNA here is from genome assembly GCA_947648045.1 of Beta corolliflora. NCBI lineage: Eukaryota > Viridiplantae > Streptophyta > Magnoliopsida > Caryophyllales > Amaranthaceae > Beta > Beta corolliflora. The sequence continues at coordinate 423,870 of CANSZD010003019.1, forward strand.
AGGGGTACCTGAGGAAATTTCCCAAAATTTTTTGACGATTGCAACCAACTCATCTTCTGTAAATATTTTGACCAACCCCTATTAGCCACTGAATATTGTCTATGTAATTTTATTGTAATATGTGTCATATGTACGTTCGTTGTATGTTGTAAACCCTTCTTTTGGCAATTAAGATTAGTTTTATTACCAATAAATAGACTGTTATCTCCTTAACTAGCTGATATTCAATTTTCATCTAAGCAGAGAAAACCTTCTGATTCCTGGGAATCCACAAGCATAAATTGCTTCTGCAAAAACAATGAGACCATGAAAGCTTGAAAAAGAAGCTGCATAGAACAAAGAACACCCCGAGGCCCTAGCAAATAAAAGCAAGTCATCCGCAAACATAAGGTGGGCGAGCTGAAGCCTTCTACATTTATGGTGGAAGTTAATTGAAAGCAGGATTATGAGAGATAGGTTTCAAACATCTGCTCAAGTATACAATATACTTCCATTTATGAGAATAGAATAAGAAACAGAAGTGATGTACACATACAAGCTATAATGTAGTTCAGTCTATTTTTATTAATGCTCAAATCGCATAAGCTAACCTAAAAATTTAACTAAGACGATATCATTGAAGAATACATGTATAATGATTATCTAAAATATGTTTGTTTTGTATGCATTAGCATTAAGAACTTAAAATAAAGATAGCATCTCTTAGGAATATGCATGTTTGGGAAGAATGGATATAGCTGGATTGATATCTTGAGATATATTATTATGTTTGTGAAATACTTCCTCTGTTTAAAATAGTTGCACCATCTATATAGTGTTTACTATTCAGTACATCTTACACTTTGATTGTCTTTGGTGGTTTATATCTTAGGAAAACTATAATCATGTGAGATCTTGTTAGATTTGTCTCAATGTACATTTTTTAATATTAACTTTTTATAATTTTTGCTTATTGGTAATTAAAGATGTTAAGTTTCATACCATGCATCGGCAAGCGTGAAAATATATAATGGTGCAACTATTTTTAAACGGTTATTTTAGGATTTATTTCCAATATTAAGTTTTTGGTAAATATTATAAATATTGTCTCCTGAATCTAATCTTGTGCTACCATGGGTATTTTATTTGAGTTGGGATCTTCTCCATTTCCTAAAAATAAATTAGATGGTCCTTAAATTAAATATATTGAGAATGCACGATGGAAAACTAGGGTTCTTTAATTTTTGGAAGATTTATTCATATCTATAGTTGGTCTCTTGTGTTCCTCCATGAAAGATAATAAGAAAACATTGTCCTTGTATAGTGGCGTAGGTCATGTTGACAGAACCACGTATATTGTCATCTTCCATACTTTTACCTTCTCAGGATTATGTTTTATATGCATTTTGTTGTCCATATTTCATGTATTGAGAATATGGACATATTTATATGTGTATTGCTGAGCTAAGATAGTAATATAGCCAGCTGTGTTTAGCTGTGGTTTTTCTAGTGTTCCTAGGCTGATTCCGTGAGGACCATTTGTACAGGATAAATTTTGTCTTTTTGTACACATATTCCTAGGTCTGTTTTTTGTGCTGATGTATTTATACCAGGTGCTGGTTGTTGCGCCGCTTTTCTTAACACACAAAAATAGTGAGAAAACATTTTGAGAGAAATACAAAGAAACTGGAAGCAGGAAGCAAGTTTCTGTTGTCCAAGATAGAAATTTTGAGTCTTTAAAATTCTTTATGGTATCAGAGCAAGGATTTTAATTCTCGATCTATATTTGAGGAATTTTAAAGGCTCCTTTTTTTAATCTCTAAAAAAACTCTGATTGTTTTTTCCTTAATGGCTGGTGAAGGCAACAACAACAACAAAGAGAGTAACTTAAATCCATACAAAGATCCTCTATTTGTTGCTGTGAATGAAAATGCAACAACACCCTTAGGAGGTATCATCTTTGATGGTGGAAATTTCCTTAACTGGAATAGAAGTATCAGAATAGCACTTGGTGCTAAGAACAAGCTTGGTTTTCTTGAAGGAAAGCACAAGAAACCTACCACTGGAGCTGATGAGATTCAGAAGTGGACTAGGTGTGATTACATGGTAAGGTCATGGATCCTTGCCACTATGAAACCTGAAATTGCAAGTAGCCTAGTTAGTATGCAATCTACTAGCAGACTGTGGGAAGAAATAGTAGAGAGGTATGGCCAGACTAATGCCCCTCAACTTTACCAACTGAAGAAAGAGCTGTGGGATTTTAAGCAGAACAACTTGTCTGTCAGTGAATACTATTGTAGACTCAAGGAGTTATGGGAACAAATAGCTGAACTTGATGAGGTTCCTGAATGCAGCTGTGGTGCAATGGGAAAATGCAGCTGTGAGTTACATGCTAAGATAGCTCAGAGAGATTCAGACAACAAGTTGATGAAGTTCTTAAATGGGCTGAATGATGGATATGAACAAATGAAGACAAATTTTCTTAGCATGGAACCTTTGATGGCTGTGAACAAGGCTTACAACCTTGTAATGCAAGTTGAGAAACAGAAACAACTTGCTGCAGAAATGACACTTGGAGTAGAGATGAGTGCTTTGGCAGTCAATAGACACAGTCAAAGCCTTGGGCCTCTCAAAGATTTCCAGAGGAAAGACTATAAGAAGAACAAGGTGGAAGACTACAAGAGAATGAAGATGGACAAGGAATCAAAAAAATGCAGTCACTGTGGAATGAAGGGACATGTGAGAGAGGAATGCTTCAAGTTGGTGGGTGATAAGTGCGTTTCAAACGCACTTTATGTACTCCTTTTTAGCTCATTTTGATTCTCTTTCTCCCCATTCTCCCCTCTATCTTCTCCCTTTCCCCTTCTATTTCATTCACTTGATCATTCTTGATCATAGTGACATGTTGCTAGATTTTCAGTCATTTTTGACCGAATTTCTAGTACATTTACTTTCACCCTGTTTTGCCATGTTCTTAATATAGGTGGAACTACTAAGATGGCTACGAGTTGAAGAGTTGGCAAAGGAAGCAATGAAAATAGAGCACACGTTGAGAAATGGTGCGCTTGCACTATGCCCCATGTCCGCTCGCACAAAGGAGCACATTGTACATGGAACTTTAAATGGATATAACTTTCGAACCACAAATCGGATGAAGGTGATTCTACTTGGAGGTGAAAGCTTGTTTCGATAGCTTTCCAACGACTAGTCATAAGCTTGATTTGGATCTAAAACGAAAGAGTTATGCACGTTTTAAGTTGAACTGTCCGACCAGAGCAGAAGAAATGGTGCGCCCGCACCTGATTTTGGTGCGCCCGCACCACTCTGGTGCGCCCGCACCAATTTCATGGTGCGCCCGCACCATTCCTGCGAAGTTTGGCCACAAGAATCAGTAGCCTTGGTGCGCCCGCACCACTTCATTGGTGCGCCCGCACCACCTTTTTCCGCCATAAATTTGTAATGCTCGTGGCTATTAAAAACAATACAGGTTATTATTTTGAACTTATGCTTTATTCTAGAGTTTAGAGAATATTACTAGGGCTTACTTTCGAGAGAAAAACACTTTGCTTATTCTTAGATTTGAGATTCATAGATTAAAGTTGTTGATTATCTACACTTTCAAGGTAACTTTCATTAATTTAATTTCAAAGTTTTTAGTTTTATTCATCTTTTAGATTATCAATCTCTCCTTTTCCATAGTACTAGTTCTCTTTTATTATAGTTTCATATTTGTTATTTTTATTAGATTAATTATCTCTTAATCATGTTTAGCCCTAGATTAGTTATAGATTTCATGTTTTTATGCTTGGAATCCATGATTAGTGAGTAGTCTCCTATCTAGGGCTAGGGTGAAAGTATGGATTAGGGTTTAAATGTACTGTTAATGTGATTGTGATGATTTAAAGACGTTTATGCATTGATCTTGGTGTTTTGAGGCCTTAGGATAGATATTGATCACATTTGTGCTTTGGTATTTTGATTTCAAATGTTCTTAATTGAATTATGAATTCTTTTATCATCCCCATGAATCAACTTAATTTCTAGGCCAAGATATTGGGTAGAAATTAAGGGGATCCTATATTAGGGGTTTTCCAAATTCATTGGATCTCTTAATCAATTGACTAAAGACCATTCGAGAGAGGATTTAGTTGATTGATTAAGCGATCATTCTCGAGGCCATTCGAGAGAGAACTCGAGTATTTTAGAGGAAAACTAAACCTTGCCTAATTGTCACATTTGAATCACAATTGCATTAATAATCGTTGTCCACTTTGATCCATACTAGTAACCTTAACTCTAGTGTCTTCCTTATTCATATTTTCATCTCATTTTACTTGCTAGTACTTTGATAGTAGTTAGTCATTAGTTGTTACTAAATCATTTTAAAACCCCCAAAAACCCTTCAATTAAGTAATTTAGACTTGATAGACTTTAATTAATCCCTTTTTCCCTGTGGATCGACCCTTGACTTGCCTTTACTACGTTCTTAGTATTGCTTGTTAGGAGTTATAAATATTGTTTGAAAAGCAGTTTTTGGTGCCTTAACGACACACTAAAAACCTCTTATCAGTGGGCTATCCGGAATGGTTCAAACAACCAAAGGGAAAGGCATGGTTCAGGGAAGCTGCCAACATGTCCAGGCAGGAGGATGAGATTGCAGGAAATACACCTCTAGATCATGTTCCACAGAAAGATGCAAATAGTGGTAAGGTTGACAAAAACATGGTTTCTTCTTTTGTTCAGGAACTGTTGAAGCTGATGGGAGATAAGCATGGTAGAGAAGGAACAAGTACAAGCAACTTTGCAGGTAAAATAACTGCAAACACTGCAAATTTTGTTCATAATGATGACAGATCAAACACTTGGCTCATAGATTCAGGAGCAAGTGACCACATTACTGGAAGTAGACAACTTCTAACTAACATAAGAACCCTTAAAAACTGTGTGAAAGTGGGGTTACCTGATGGAAGTATTAAGGTGGTGAATGAAATGGGAAATGTGAGGCTGAATGAAGGAATCACATTGTATGATGTGTTATATATAAATGATTTTAAACATAACTTGCTCTCTGTGAGTAAGTTGCTAAAGCAATGTGGCAAGAAACTTATTTTTGACAGCAATGGATGTTCAATACAGGACCATTCCATTAAGGAAGATGTGGAGATTGGGAGAAATGAGAATGACTTATACAAGTTGATAGAGAGCAGATCTGGTGAAAAGAACAAGCATGATGGAAGAAATGAGGAGAAGCCAAATGCAAATGCATGTAATAAAGTAGGAAAACTGAATCTTATTCATGCTAGATTAGGGCATGTATCTGTATCTAAGATGCAACATTTACCATTTTGTAAATGTGATGATTTGAATGACTATTTTTGTGATACCTGTTCTGTTGCAAAGCATCATAGGCAACCTTTTGTGCTCAGTAAATCTGTTGCCAGCAGCATTTTTGATTTGATTCATGTGGATCTATGGGGTCCCTACAGAGCTAAAACTATCACAAGTGCTAGTTATTTTTTGACCATTGTAGATGATTATAGTAGAGCAACTTGGACACATCTCTTGTCCAATAAAGAACAGGTGAAGGGAATTCTGACAGGATTCCTTTGCTATGTTGAGAATCATTTCAACACCAAAGTGAAAACTTTGAGAAGTGACAATGGCACTGAAATATTTCAGTCTGAATGCAGTGATATCCTTGCTAAAAGAGGTATCATACACCAAAGAAGCATTGCTGGTGTACCCCAGCAAAATGCCAGAGTGGAAAGGAAGCATAGGTATCTTTTAGATACAGCTAGAGCTATTAAGCTTCATGCTGGACTGCCTACTTATTTGTGGGGTGAATGCATTCTAGCAGCTACTCATCTCATCAATCTGCTTCCTAGTAGAGTAATAAGCTGGGAAACTCCCTACAAGAAATTGATGAAGAAAGAAGCTAGCTATGACCATTTGAAAGTCATTGGAAGCCTATGTTATGCAAGCCCTAGTAAAAGGCCATATGACAAATTTGCTGCCAGAGGTGTAAGATGTGTCTTGGTGGGATACCCACACAACCAAAAGGGATATAAACTGTTAGATTTGCAAACAAGAAAAATATTTGTTAATAGAGATGTGGTGTTCAAGGAACACATTTTTCCTTTTCTCATTAACAGGGAAAGTGATGATTTTACAGCTGTCTTGAGACATGACATATCATCACAGAATGAAGAATTCATTGATGATGTTAATGCTCAAGTGGATTTACATGAACATGATGAGCAAGCCCCACTGCACACAGCTGTTTGTGAGGAGACAGAAACAGTGAGAGATATTGACCCAATTCTTGGTGATACTGCTCAACTGAATCTGGAAACAACAAGACCTCACAGGCAGATTGCTCTTCCAAGAAAGTATCAAGATTTCATTGTTGGTCTCCCAGGTGCTAGGAGACATGAACATGATGCTAACTTCATTACAGCAAACCTAGCTGATTCTTCTTATTACTCAGCTGAATATTTGGCTTCTCTTAGTAATGTGCTAAGGGTCAGAGTAGTCATTATGGTGAAGCATGTCAAGATGAAGGTTGGGTGAAGGCTATGGATGCTGAAATCAAGGCATTAGTAGACAATGAGACATGGGAGATGATGGATCTACCAAGTGATAAGAAAGCAATAGACAACAAGTGGGTATACAAGATCAAATTTACTCCTGAAGGCAACGTAGATAAGCTGAAGGCTAGATTAGTAGCCAGAGGTGACAGACAAGTGGAAGGTAAGGACTACAAACACACTTTCTCTCCTGTTGCCAAATTTGCAAGTGTAAGAATTCTCATTGCTCTTGGCACCTCCTTAAATTGGCCTATGCACCAATTAGACATAAATAATGCTTTTCTTCATGGGCATTTAGATGAAGAAGTCTACATGAGACCTCCCAAAGGATATCAAGGTGCAAAAGAAGGACAAGTATGCAAACTTAAAAAGAGTTTGTATGGTTTGAAACAGGCTTCTAGACAGTGGAATCTAGAACTCACCCAACACTTTCTTGCTCATGGTTACACTCAATCCAAAAGAGATTACTCCATGTTTACCAAGAAAACATCTGGCAAGCAAACAATCATTCTAGTTTATGTAGATGATTTGCTTATTACTGGAGATGATGTTGATGAAATTCACAGCATTAAAGCTAGTTTGCATTCAGCTTTCACCATCAAAGACCTTGGAGAAATCAGATACTTCTTGGGCATTGAAGTATCAAGGAACTCCAAAGGCACTATGTTGAATCAGAGGAAATTTATTCTTGATATTCTCAAGAGTACTGGCATGGAACATTGTAAGACAACAAGGTTTCCTTTTCCTAAAGGAACAAAGTTATCCATTGACTCAGGAGAGTTAATGGAAGATCCTGAATCTTACAGAAGGATCATTGGGAAGTTGCTATATCTGAACTTGACCAGGCCTGACATTTCCTACAGTGTACAGCAACTAAGTCAATTTATGTGTGCACCTAGGAAACCACACCTTCAAGCAGCAATTCATGTTGTCAAATATTTAGCTGGTACATTGGATTGGGGTTTATACTATCCAAGTCTTCAACCTCTTCAACTCACCGCCTTCTGTGACTCTGATTGGGGCAGTTGTGCCTTCAACGCTAGGTCTCTCACTGGCTACTGCATTTTCCTAGGGAATGCCCTTGTCTCTTGGAAAACCAAGAAGCAAAAGACAGTCTCTAAATCTTCAACTGAGGCAGAGTACAGGTGTATGTCTCAGACTACTAGTGAAATAGTTTGGGTGCATGGACTACTGGAGGATCTGCATTTTGACATCCCTCAACCTATTGATCTTTTCTGTGATAACAAATAATCCTATCTTTCATGAAAGAACCAAGCACTTGAAAGTGGATTGTCACTATGTTCGAGATCACATTCAAAGTGGTTTTCTCAAAGTTCTTCACATTAAATCCTTTCTCCAGCTTGCTGACATTATGACTAAGTCCTTGAGTGAACAACAACACAATCACCTCTCATCCAAGCTGGGCATAGTGTCCTCTGCTCCATCTTGAGAGGGGGGTATTGAGAATATGGACATATTTATATGTGTATTGCTGAGCTAAGATAGTAATATAGCCAGCTGTGTTTAGCTGTGGTTTTTCTAGTGTTCCTAGGCTGATTCCGTGAGGACCATTTGTACAGGATAAATTTTGTCTTTTTGTACACATATTCCTAGGTCTGTTTTTTGTGCTGATGTATTTATACCAGGTGCTGGTTGTTGCGCCGCTTTTCTTAACACACAAAAATAGTGAGAAAACATTTTGAGAGAAATACAAAGAAACTGGAAGCAGGAAGCAAGTTACTGCTGTCCAAGATAGAAATTTTGAGTCTTTAAAATTCTTTATCATGCAAATCACACACATGTCATTGAAACCTAAATTATTTAACAATTAGCTTGATGGTAATTATGTACTGGAAGTGCATTATGCTTTTAACCTCATACATACAAAATAATGTGATGGTGGTGCACTTTTACCTTTCGATTCTTCCCCAATAAGATTAACTCCATTAGTTGGAGCTTTGGAGGGAGTCGGAGAACTAGCCAACTGAGGATGATTCTGTAGGGATCAATATAGGGTTATTATTAACGCATATATAAAGTTGTTCACAAACACCAATGTATTTTTCTAAGAATCTCTTACCACTATTTAAGTGTGTTACACATCATACGAAAAACTTTTTGTTTATGTTTATCGGATCTGAGTATCCGACGACACTGTTAGACGGTTAGACCTATAATAATACGTTCATTTGGTAGACTATTATTGGTAGGAGGACCGAGTTATTTCGTTAGCTAACTATTGAAGGAATATATAGAAACATTTATTTTCATTCCTTTAAAAGTAAGGTCTAACTCTCCAAATTCGATCACTCTCTTTGGTTGGATTCTGAAAGATTGGTACGTCTTCTCCTTAACCGTTCCGTACCTTCTAAAATGTGCTTTACCCCTTTCATCCGACGCAATAAAGGGGTGGTTCATGCAAATTCTAACTTTCTCTCCTCCCTTGATTCCCTGCCCTTCGTTATGATTGGTGGGCAATTGGCCATATAGTAAATAGCTAGCTAGGGAGTAGGGACCCCTTTTCAGTTTCCTTTGTACCAAATATGGTGATAAAGCGAATGATTTCTCAAGGCAAAAAAACTTGACTTCGTTCAAATCACAATGGAAAATATCAATTGATAAGAAGGTGACAAGAAACGCCACGTCTTAAATAAAAATCCAAATCTTTTGTGTTGTATATTGTATACTATTTGTATGCCACTTTATTTTATTAGTTGTTATATTATTATGACCCACTATTTAATGAGTACTTAAAATTTAAAACACATAATAATCAACTAATAGGAAGAAATGACATATAAGTGGTTCACAATTTGTGGGATAGTAGATTTGAAAACCTTAAAAAATATACGTGTGATAATTACTCCTTAATGGCTTATAATATTGTGTGTTTCTTTTTACACATAGTTTCAGAAAGAGTAATTAAGCGAGTAACATTATATTAAAAAGAGAGACAAAAACTTCATTTGATAATGATAAAGAGTGTTATTATATTGAGTTTAGAGACAATTTTAGTTTATTCTAATTAGATTTTTGTTTTTTATTTATTTAGTCCATTACAAATCACTTAGCTATCACCTTTTCTATATTTTTTTTACAAAGGAAAGAAACAAACTAGAGTGAATCCTAAAATTTGGGCCACCCTAAGCATCTACGGATGATTACTATCACCTTTTCTATATAATGTTACCTTTATCGTCCCCTTCAAAATAAAAATAATGCTACTCTTTATCGTTCATCATATATTTACTTTTTTCCTGTCTATTCAATATATATATATATATATATATATATATATATATATATATATATATATATATATATATATATATATATATATATATATATATATATATATATATATATATTGTTCAATTCCAAAATATTAACATTTAAATTAGATTTTTTTTCTATGCGACATTTAAATTAGTTGATATGTCCTCTTATAAGACAAAGAAATCATTAAAAACCCTAATTATTACTTCTCGAGTTTTTTAATAAGTGACAAAAGAGTAGAAAGTTTTAATACCAATGTTTTGGCTAAGGAGAGAAAGTTGAGACAACTTGTTTAACCAATCAAATTTGAGTATTGGATAATGTAAAGCTATGTTCTTTTGGACTGAATTAATGGAAATTCAATTCAGTTCAGACAAATCTAGTTCAGGCAGATTCAGTTCAGTTCAGTTAGTTTCCTTACAATTTTAATTAAGTTCAGTTTAGACAAATTAAGTTCAGTTCAGTCCCGTCAGTCCAAAAGGACAGAGCCTAAGTAGGTGAAACAATTAAATGATGACAAAGATGTAATAAATGAGAAATATTCTTTACTACTTTAATTTGAGCTATGGCTAATATGTCACTTTTTATGATATTTTTCCAGAAAGAAAAAAACGTATCACTTATTAAAAAACGGAGGAAGTATTAACCCCACATATACTCTATACCTTTCAGTTTTCACGAGCAAAATAGGGGAGACAAGAATTCGGAACAAAAAAGGCTTCTGAATGTAGACGAAATGTGGCCATGCCGTGCACTAGCACAGTGTTGCCCGCCCAGGCCCGCAGTCTAGCTTGTTCCGCTCTTCTGTCTTCTGTACAAATTACAATCAACACCAAAACTTCCACCAAAAACTATAATGTGTTAATGTAGATAGTGATTCGTGGCTGTTTTCATCTAATTAAATTATCAACACCAAAACTTCCACCAAAAACTATAATGTGTTAATGTAGATAGTGATTCGTGGCTGTTTTCATCTAATTAAATTACAAAATCCAATAATTTACAATGGGTTACAATTGTCAACTGTTGTCTATTTTTATGGATGGAGGCTTTTTTGTCCATTCTTAGGGGGGGTAAACCGTAAATGGATTCAGTTTGGCTGCTTGTAACTATCTTTACACTATCCAATAAATCGTGTATGTCTACTTGTGATGGTAACTTGGTAAGTGGTAACTGGTAACTGGTAACAACTAACAAGTATTGCCAACTCATGCTAAACTATTGTACTTCAAATAGGTCCGATTGGATTTAACTTTATTAAATAGATAATATCGAGTAAAATTAAGATTTAAGCAGTAAAAATTATTGTAACTAGTAAAAGTCAATTTCAATTGATAAGGGCAGCTATGATATATAGCGCACAATACATGTGAGTGTCCCACATTGATGAAAGAAGAAAGATGGAATTCACTTTATAATGCAAAAGGGGCTACTCCCCTTATTGCCATATGATCTTAAGGTGAAATCTCCTTTGTCTTGTGAAGTGAACTCTATCTCCTTGTGATGGGTGCAATCCAGGCCCATATTTTACAAGATTTTAAAATCTAAAAATAAACATACACTGTTTATATATTTTAATTACTTAAAATATCAACGAAAAAGAAAAAGTGTTAGGAGAAGAAGAGTTGTGGCTTACGGTAGAAGACACAAAATCATAAGTTATGTGTTTCTTTCTCCAAGATATATGAAGGGACAATTTTAAAAAAGTGTCTATAATCATATAAGCTTGTATAATCTAGACCATTTCTAATTGTTGATCCACACCATTCATTAAGTTGACTTTATATTTAAACTATAATTGAATTTACACATTAATAAATTTTTATATATTAATTGAGTTTACCACAAATCTTTGTTAATGGTGATAAAAATAAATCTAAAGAAAAAAAGGAACAATACTCCAAAAGGAAGAAAATGACTTTTGTTCTCCATTTTTATGTGTTTTTAAGGTTCAATTAAATCAATAATAATCTATAAAAATAAAGAATTAAGATTTCAATCATTACAGTGGCTACAATTTTATTGTAGCCTATTATTTAAATATAGTTTTCTGTTGGACACATGTCGCCTTCTCCTAAACTCTCTCTTTAATTCGTTTCTTTTCTTATAAAAGTGTGCTGGAAAAGTTTTATGATGTCAATTCTTCTCACATTCATAAAAAATATGATCTCGTTCCTCTCATCTTCTCCTATTTTCCACAAATCTCATTGATTCTCTTAACATTATCTTCCTTCTCTATTTTTTCACTTCCCCCATTCAATTATCTTGTTTTAAAATATTTCATTTGTTTCAAAATACTTGACACACTTCTCTCAGCATACCTACCAATGCATATTTTAACCATTAATAACTCTAATTTCATATAAGTAAAAATTACAAAAAGTTAATATTGTGAAAGTGTATGTCGAGACGATTCTAACAAGATCCAAGATTACATAGAATTTACAAAACACAGTCAAAACTCAAAGGAGAGTACGTGAATAGTGAAAAAGTCAAACCGTGTCAAGTATTGTAAAACGGGGGAAGTATACCTTAATTTCAATATTGTAGATGTAATATTCTATTACAATGGTTTCAAACCATACATTATTTTTTTTGTTTTTGAGGGACAATTTTACAACGGCTACAATTTTATTGTAGCCACCATAACTTATGTAAATTCAACCATTTATTTTAACTTTAAATCCAAATCATTCATCAATTAAGTTGACTATATAATTAAACTATAATTAAAATTATATATATTGATATATTTGTATATTGAAATTTGTATATATTCATTGGCTTTGTATTCCACAAATCCTTGTTAATGGTGATAACAAAAATTCTAAAGAGATAAAGGATCAATTTCAATACTCCAAAAGGAAGAAGATGACTAAGTAACTAGAGTTCGACGACAATTTGTTTTTGATTTTTTTATCGAAACTAACTTTTTTTTTCATTTTCTTGTGTTGTTAAGATAAAAATGAGTGTTTCAACACTCGAATCCATGACCTCTTATCTGAGATATTAATGCACTAACCAACTACTCTACAATCTCATGTTGGTTTTTGTCGAGAAAAAAATCATTTAAAGACAAGATAATATTTCTATTTTTGAAACAATTAAATACAAATGTATATATTAATACTCATTAAGCTAATGCTAATAAAAGCGTGTTCTACCTCTCAGTACTCTCATATTAAAAAAAAAATCTTCAAATTTTTATAACTTTCGTAGTTAACACTTCTACACCATTGAATTGCATCAGTTATATTCTTACACATTAACATAAATTTCAAAACAAAATTATATTATATTCTTTGTAAGTAATTATATGTACTCTCTAGAATTTGAGGGTTATATTGATGAATAATTCATACTTTATTATAATTTACTATGTAGAAAATTAAAGAGAACTGGAAGATCATTTCCTGAGCGCAATCAATATCTACAATCTCATGTTGGTTTTTGTCGAGAAAAAAATCATTTAAAGACAAGATAATATTTCTATTTTTGAAACAATTAAATACAAATGTATATATTAATACTCATTAAGCTAATGCTAATAAAAGCGTGTTCTACCTCTCAAGCTCTCATATTAAAAAAAAATCTTCAAATTTTTATAACTTTCGTAGTTAACACTTCTACACCATTGAATTGCATCAGTTATATTCTTACACATTAACATAAATTTCAAAACAAAATTATATTATATTCTTTGTAAGTAATTATATGTACTCTCTAGAATTTGAGGGTTATATTGATGAATAATTCATACTTTATTATAATTTACTATGTAGAAAATTAAAGAGAACTGGAAGATCATTTCCTGAGCGCAATCAATACCTACAACTTTTTTTTTCTACTTCGTCAAGTTTTTGATTTAAAACTTCAAATGCACGTTAGCAGAATACTTGGCCTATCTATGCCGGGACAACTAGTTATCTCATATGTATAAACAAAGAGTGCGTTTCGGGTGTAACACGTTATACCATAACTTATTGTGTAACATGCATAATGACTTACAGTTCAACAAGAATGACATGGACTATACAAATTAGATAATGACATGAATTTCATATATTTTGTCATTTATATATATCATGTCATTTGAGTTTTTTTACAAAAGAAGTAGTGGTTTGTAGGTTGTTACACCCAAAAATTTATGATAAACAAAATCTCATATTAGAAGCATTCTACATTTCATCTAAATTAACAACATACGGGGGACCTAATTGTAGTAAATTGTATATGGGAGTCAACCACATTTCTGTGAAAGAATTTTCTTCTTATGGACCACGAGGGGTTAGGCATACTGCACATAAGCCATGCCATAGTATTGAATTTTATGGTCCTTAGTCGTAGCTAGCTAGCTCTTTCTACGGGTGGGTGGGTTGGTGGGGGAATAAAGGGAAGTTTCGGGTCACGTTTCGCCAAGTAATTAACGTTTATGTGATGACTGATGTTCACTCGCATAAAAAATAAATTAAACTCCATGCAACTCTAGGTTTGTCACTTGGTATGTCCTTGTGGATATCACGTGCAATTGGACCACCCTTTCTCCATCACAAATCACAATCTAATTGTATATATCACCATATTATTCGAATAGATCGACACAGAAAACTATGAGAAATGATAAGAGAATAGACTTTGCTAGTGTATTCTTTTGTAAAGTGTAATCCAACTCTTATTAGGTACTAATATGATTAGGACTAATGCCTTGTATTTATTATATACTCCTATGTGATTAATGAATTTCTCCCCAACATAGAGATTTACATTATCTAACATGGTATCACAACATAGGAAAAGTGTTAGTATTGAATTAATAGGCCTATATGATCACGACAATACCCATTAATTTTTTTGATACACATGGGCCCCCACTAGCTAATTCCTCGAATAATCATCTTCAACTAAAGGGGAAGGGGGATAAATAAGATTCATCCTCGAACAATCAATTTCGGATAAAAGGATCTTAATTTCTAAAACATAACTGAAAAATAAGCAACATAAAATCCTTGTACTTACTTGCATAGTACTTTTCGGTTTACCGAGCATCAATCTTAACATTTCCAATCACTTGAGCATAAATGTGCGCAAAGGAGTAATGTTTTGTAAATGTTAACAAAAGAAAAATTAAATTGCACTCTTTAGCCTTCAGAAATCAACTTGTTAAAGATAATGGCAATACTATTAGGAGACAATCAAATGTGATATAATGATATGAAACAACAATAAATGACACTTGATTGGCTGCCAAACAACTTAGCCAAAACCATTACACTAAACACACTTCAATTGGAGTGATTTAATATAACTTTCCTCTCTGAGGATATACCAAAGGGGTTTTATTGCCGGGGAAGGGGGTGTTATATATGTGTACGAACTTTGTGGGAAACCGGATGGTTCTTCCAAGCATGTACTTATACGATTTCCTATAGTAATTTACTGACCCACTAGGACCAACGAGTTCACGATAAATACCTCTGAGATACTAAGAAGAAAACAATAGAGTTCGGTTGATGACAAACTCTATATACTACAATGTGTTTGAAAGTTGTATTTCTCAAAATCTGTCTAGGTACACTTCTCCAAAGCAAGTATAGAATGCATCTAATTTTTCTCTATGTATGTAGTCTCATTAGGAAAATCAGAAATTACATGCCCAAAACATTGCATTATTTCACTCAAAACATTCACCTAAGAGAAGGAAAACCGCACCAGAAAAACAGATTTGCAGACCAATGTCACGACCAGTAACTGCCCATCGTCAGGTGCGTCCTGGGTCGCGAGGTGCGACCAAGTTATGTCCAATAACTTTACTTTGTTGCATTTCTGAATTTGCATACAAGAACTTTTCGCGAGGTGCGAAGTAAGCCGCGAGATGCGATACAAGTCTGTCCCTTACTCTCAAATAATCTCTAGAATAATCACGTTATACTTGAACTCAACAACTCCTAATTATAACAAACAATATACACACACCTTAGAGACACATTTAACAATAAATGTTCCAACAGGGGTGAAGAGTGTCGATCCCAGGACCTCTATCCTGGGAGATGGAGTATTCACGAACCGAGCAAACTCTCATCCGACACGACGATACCCATTAATGGTTGATAACAAAAATTAACAAAACTTAGATGCCAACAACTCGAATAATCAAATTCTAATTCCAAACAATATTTGTGTTCCAAAACTAATATTAAGTGTTCTAAAAAATAAGACGATATGTTTAATGGCATAAATTAAGATGAAATGTCCGTGAATTGAAATGGAATTTTCAGATTATGAGATGGTATGCCTAAAAACTAATACTTCCTCCATTTTGTTTTAAATAAAACGTAGGGTTTTGACACAGGGATCTAGGAGAAGAGTTGAATAGAGAGAAAGAAAAAGAAAGATCCATGTGATGAAGAGAGATATAGAGAGAAGTATACGTCAGTACCAAATAGAGTAACGTTTCATTTATTTTGAAACGGCCTAAAATGATAAGTGTTTCATTTATTTTAGAATAATAGAGGAAGTATTGGAGATCCAAAAAAATAAGATATTATGTCAAGATTGAGTTAAAAATTACATAAACTGATATAAAAGGCATGGAACAAAAAGAAATGAAAGAAATAAAAAGAATGAAAAATAAACGAATTGTATGCAGCAGCCAAGAATTGACGATTGGAAAAAGTACAAAAGATAATTTGCAAACAACGAGATTCGAATACCCGACCTCCCAATTCCCAGACGCGAAGATTATGCATTATAGGAGAAATCTCCATACGACAATGAATGCTATGCTAAAGCGGGCATAATTTCGTTTGTAGAATGCAATATAATTAGGACTTTTTCCTTTCCACCTAGATATTGCATGACTTATTAAGCTGCGAAGTGCAGACTATAACCAACTTAACTTGATTATTTAAGTTTAACCTGTTTTTACCAAACAAAAAGGAATACCCGACCTATCATATGTGATATACAAATATCAAACATCAGTCAACGTACTTGAGCTAAAGCTTTAAATTTCCATGCACTCTTTAAAAATTTCATTTAATCATAAACATAATTTCCATACAAATTTTCCAAAATCCATATCTTTATTAGTTAATTAGTCTGTTGATATTCAATTTTCGATCAACTACACTCTTTCTTCTTTTGCAAAAATAAATTCTTTGAAATTGAATAATATCCTTCCATAGAAGCTGGAGAGATTTACTCCTGGACTCTTTAGCCTTGTACCCAGCCTCTGAACTGGTGTGCCATGTAGGCTAGTAGCCTAGCAGGGGTTGTTCTTCAGACCAATTATCTTTCCTAATCAAAGATAAAAAAAAATGAAGCTGGAGAGAAGTAAAAGATATCTCTTGCCGAAACAAAGCCACCTTAGTAGTCAATTAGTGTTGATGATTATTTGAAATTGTCGACTACAGCAGCAACAACAATAAGGCTAAAATACAACGACAATTAGTCGGCAATTTGTATTAAATACATCAGTAGTGCATCACCATATATAGAACTATTGCTTTGGTAAGGGTACTTTTCTTTTTTACTTTTTAGTTTTCGGTTTTATACCTTTGGTAATTACTTTATTTTGGCAATATCTTTTCAATTACTTTTGGTAATTACTGTTAATAGTTGTACTTGTAAATATAGCTAATTGATTTTTCTTATATAGATTGCATAATTAATTTGATGATACCTAATTATAATCTACATAATCATTTAATGAGAGTAAGATTAGTTTTTTTTTTTACAAAAATATCGGAACCCTGGTGCTATCTCTTGACTTTTATCACTTCCTTTTTATTTAGTTATTGCATTTTTCAATTTCATCATATGTTTAGTTTTTTTTTTTTTTGAAAGTTCATCATATGTTTAGTTTATGGGTTTGCTTTGTGCTGAATATTGTTTAAAAATACCAATCTGGATATCATGTAATTTGATGTTCTCTTCATAATTTCAGTGAAGTTGTTAAAAAAATTGACATTTAAGGGACCCTTTTCAAGAATATGCACAAGGCCTCCAATATCATAGCCCCGATCTTACTTTTCTTCTTCTGTGTTATATGATGTGGCCTTATATTGTTGCTAAGTAGGGCCTGTTCTCCCCAACTTATTTTCAGTTGAGTTCAATTCAGTTCAGTTCAGTTGCAATCAGTTCAGTTCAGTTCAATTCCTAATTTATTTCTCTGATAATAAAACAATGATTATTATTATTATTATTACAATTACGATTATTCAATCATTAATAATAATATTATTATTATTATTATTTTTATTATTATTATTATTATTACTATTATTATTATTATTATTATTATTATTATTACTACTACTACTACTACTACTACTATTACTATTACTATTACTATTATTAATAATAATATTAATATTGATGTTAATATTAATATTAATATTATTAATATTATTATTAATATTAATATTATTATTACAATTACTATTATTATTATATTATTATTATTACTATTATTATTATAATTACTATTATTATTATTATATTATTATTATTATTATTATTATTATTATTATTATTATTATTATTATTATTATTATTATTATTATTATTACGCCTATTACTATTAGTTTTTCCTATTATTATTACTATTAATATTATTATTATTATTATTATTATTTTAATATTAATAGCTAAATTTTTATCATTACTATTAGTTATAATATAATTCAGTTCAGTTCAGTTCAGTTCAGTTGCAATCAGTTCAGTTCAGTTCAATTGTTTTATGTCGAAAAGAACATGCCCATAGAGGATGCACACGACAAAACACTATCAAAGACAACTTCTTTTACTATAATTAATTTTTATTTTTTTTCAAAGCAGTGTATTATTTTTTGGTTTTATATTATATTTTGCACCAACAATATAGTACTCCCTCCTTTTTCTTTTGTTGTTCCTATTTGGAATCGGGGAAGAAACCAATGCAACTAAAAAAATAGGCAAGATTCTACTATTTTAAATAAAATTAAATTATCTAAAAATAAAGATTTTTGCCCTTTTGAGTTATTACAGTATATGTTAGGCAACCAATGATACAAAAAGTTTGGAGATTGTTAAACGTCGCCCCAAAATTACTTAAAATCCCCCAAGTCCATTTTTAATAGACTATTTTACCCTTCTCTTCTTTCCACCACCCCCACCCCCCTGCACCACCTGCCACCACTTGCACCACCAGCCACCACCCATCACCTCTACCTCCCACCGCCAACAGCCACCTCCTCCACCAGCTTGACCGCGATTTTTTTTTTTAAATTGGGCGATGGAAGGATAACGTCTGGCCAGGACGTTCCTTCCATGGCCCTAACGTTGGACGTTAGGGCCATAGGAGGAACTTCCTGGCTGGACGTTCCTCCCATGGCCTTAACGTCTAGGTCGGACGTTAGGGCCATGGGAGGAACGTCCCGGCCGACGTTCCTCCTTCCACACCCAAAAAAAAAAAAAAAAATCCGCGGTCAAGCCAGCAATAATCCTCTGCAATTGATTTGATTCCCGTCCTTCGATTTCCTCTGCAATTGATGCGATTTCCTTCCTTTGACGTTCAAGGGGTTGAAGAATCAATGGGGGTGGTGGTGACAGGAGGTGGATGGTGGTGGAGTGAGGTTTTTTTTCGTGGACGTTAGTGCCATGGGAGGAACGTCTGGCCAGGAAGTTCCTCCCATGGCCCTAACGTCCGAGCAGGACGTTAGGGCCATGGGAGGAACGTCCTGGCCAGACGTTATCCTTCCATCGCCCAATTAAAAAAAAAAATTTCTCTCCGGGTTGGTGTGGGTGGTGGATGGTGGTGGACTGAGGTGGCAGGAGATAAATGGTTGTGGAGTGAGTGGCAGGAGATGGATGGTAGTGGGTGGTGGTTTAGGGAAAAAGAAAGAAAATATATTATTTATGGAAAGATTCAAAATAGGAACAACATATTGAAATTTCCCAATGGGGAATACAGGAACAACAAAAGAAAACGGAGGGAGTGTATAACAATGATTATTATTAATTTTCAAATCTATGAAAAACAGAATAGATTAAGATA
This sequence comes from Beta corolliflora, assembly GCA_947648045.1. Taxonomy (NCBI): domain Eukaryota; kingdom Viridiplantae; phylum Streptophyta; class Magnoliopsida; order Caryophyllales; family Amaranthaceae; genus Beta; species Beta corolliflora. The sequence goes on from CANSZD010003019.1 coordinate 443,748, forward strand.
AAAGGTCCATAGTACAAAATAAGTTTAAGAATCCGATAAAAAAAATTAGATCAGAAATATATTTGTAGATCATATCAAATCAAATGTAATAGTAAGTGAAAAATAGATCTAATCAATGAATATAAGGTAACCAAACCATCGCCTTATCAGTCATCAAGTATCTAGAGAAAGAGGCAATCTCTTCCACCCTCCCCCCCTCCTAGGGATGGGCATAGGTCCAGGACCCGACCCTGACCCAGTTGGACCTGACCCATTTTAAAGGGTCTGGGTCTAGAGTTTTGAGACCCATCGGGTCTGGGTCGGATCCGGGCCTGGGTGTGAAAAAATGGGTCTGGGTCTGATAGATTCAGACTCGGACCCGCCCAGACCCGCCCTACAAACTCATGTTCTTATATATATATATATATATATATATATATATATACAATGATAATAATAATAATAATAATAATAATAATAATAATAATAAATATTCAAAGAGCAATAAAACTTTTTACCTTAACATATGAATTTTTAGATTTTCAAGCAGTCATCGCGTCAAGTACTCGATGCCTAAACTTCTCATTTTATCCATTACCGACCAGGACTAAGCCAACTTGTTGTGGATATTTTAATTTGGAATGTTTTGTAGAAGTATTAGACTATTATGTTGGTATTTTATCATTTTAATAACTAATAAAACAGGCGTAAAAGAAACGCGTGTTGAAAAAATAATGGAAACTCTTAGTAAGTTTGAGACCCGTTTTGGACCCGAGACCCGCTAGACCCATTGGATCGGGTAAGGGTCAGGGTCCGCATTTTGGAGTCCAGGGCGGATGTCCTGCGGGTACACATTAAAATTTACGGGTCTGGGTCTGGGTCTAGATGGACCCGCTCCAGGTCCGACCCATCCCCATCCCCATCCCTACCCCTCCCCTCCCCCTCCTCTCCAATATTTCTAAATTGCAAGTGGTCACATAGTAGGGAAAGAAAGTCTCTCTTGTTAGTCCTCCTTTGCAGCTTATTATTGATTCACTAGGACACAATATAATGGTTAGCTATCTTAAATTGTTTAATGTTTATCTTGAATGCGGACCACCATTCTATTATTCTTGGTAGACTCTATGGTGGTCTTCGTGAAAACGTCTTGATTGATACTTCTGCGAATGTAAATAACAAAAATCAAATTATATATGCAGCTTAAGCTTAATTCATATGAGAATTCCCTTTCTTCTCTAGAGTCTCCTCCATAACAGGGTTTAACATACTATGAA
>CANSZD010003019.1:455000-640000 GCA_947648045.1 Beta corolliflora
ATCTATATCTATACTAATATATTAAAAGGCGTGTCAAACAACGTATACACGCCACGTGACACATCTCTTTCCCCACTAGAATTGACCAATGTATACATATGTTATGTCAACTAACAAAAGTAAATTGGCTTGCAATAAGATTTTAACCCATGACATCTTGCTATTATATATAGCACAATTACCATCTCAACCAACTTTTGGTCATGCTTTAAATATCAACATTATTATATTTGTATCTTTTAAATGTTGGGTTTTCTTTATTACATTTTAATGCGAATGAAAAAAAATGCATATTAAATTTGGAAAAAGTACCACCCGGGAGGCTGGGACAAAGCCCGGGCCTAAATACTAGTTAGTGATATTATAGTGAAACCCTAAGGGTAAATAATGATGACTAATCCTCAAAGGTAGCCCTAACTCTCATATTTAATTATAATTAAATTAATATTATATCATATTTTATGCTTCCTCCTTCTGGAAATAAATGAATCGTAGGAGAAGCACATAATTATTTTAATCTATAATAAGAATAAAATTATATTTATTTTTAGAATTTCATTATTAAATGTGCTATCAATTTTGTTAGAGATTAGAGTAGCGTGACAAATATTCTAGCAAGATGACAGCATATGGGCAAATATTGAAGAATAGTCTTCATAAATTGAAGCAGGAATTGGGGGGCACATGCATATATACCTTTAACCAAGATGGTACGTTGCTTTTATAGCCTGTGGCGAGAATAATAGCGTCAAAATTCTCCATTCTACCATCCGCAAACTCTGCCCCTTGACTTGATAATCTTTTAATTCCCGGAAAAACCTGTGTATAAGAGATTTAATGGAGTTAATAATAGTTTGGACCATGAATAATAACAATATGCCAAGAATGTTTTGATCGTTAACTTATGTGTACGTAAACACCACAAATGATTGTTTTCCATGTCATTGATTACCCCTTCATCCTCTAATACTAGTGGTATTATGTAGAGCATGGTTAAACATTAATTATGCGATGCCACAGCGGTATCCAACACCTTGTTTGATATTCGATGTTTCTCAGATTGGTGCGAAATGCTTTGAACACATAAAAAGAATTCAATGATATCCAAAACTCTTCTAAATGATAATAATGCTAAAATGATACGGGTCCGTTCTGTTCAACTTATTTTAACTTATATAAGATCTTATAAGATAAGATCAGATCAGATAAGATCAGATAAGATAAAATAAGATGTTAGACACACTCAATAAACTATCTTATAAGATAAGATAAGATAAAATGAGATAAGATAAGATCAGATAAGATTTTATAAGATCTTATAAAATAAGATAAGACAAAATAAGTTGAACAGAACAGATCCGTAGAATAAATTTTGGATACTAATAGAAGGTTTATTTTTTAAAATAGTTTTAAAACCTTTTTTTTTTAATACAAAATGCAAGTGCACTTGGTATCTATCCGAGAAAAAAAAGGTACCAAGCAAATCTGTGGTTATACGTATCTTCTTTATCAAATGTCTATCTTATTCAACTAATGCAAAAGATTTTGAGTAATTCATATTGGCCTTTATTTATTTCTCTCTTGATATCATTTGTAAGCTATTCCTATATTCCTAAATACATCTATCACAAGAATATTTCAAAATAATAAACCTATCATGAGGGAGATAGATCATCAAATAAGTCTAGAAGTAGAAAAGCTAACTTGTATTCACATATGACGACACATAATTTTATCATAACTTTTCTTTAATTGTAGATAATCTTAAGAGCTATGTTTAACAAAATCATAACTTCTATAATTTACAAGTCTAATCTTAGCCTGACATTATGTGTAAAATAAGCCTAACTGTCTCTAATAGACAATTTTGAAAATATTTTATTATTTCAATTATGTTAGATTGAATCCCATTGGCTACTTTGAAGGTGGGTAGTCTACAAATTGACCAATTTTTATTTTTATTTTTATTTTTTTACAATCTTAAACCAATTATTTGAGTATGGAAGTATAGACAAAAACCTTGATATCCCCGGCTTTGACTTTAGCTAGTGTCCCAATGTCCAACACAGGTGTCTTTCCTGTGATGCTCTTGTATTCAAGGGGGCCAATTGTGGGCCTATTTATTCCTAATTGGGCCGTATCACCAAGCATTAGACGAGAGATTAGGAGCAAAAATTGATCCACTAGCTTAAGTGGAAACCACTTTAGCAAGCACATTGACAATCCAAAAGTTGAAGTTGCTAGCATTTGTTGTGGGAGTATATGTACCTAAAGAAAAAAGAAAGGGAAAGAAGGCCGAATTAGCTTGGACAAAGCATGCATGCATACATACATACATACATACATACATACATACATACATACATAAGTTCACACTTCACATGAGAATGCATCTTTATGTGAGAAGTGTACCAAGGATCCTTGGGTCAAATGGTATGACTTCCTATCTCCCACATGGGAGACCAATGTTCAAATTTTGGTGGAAGCAAAATTTCAATATTGTTGGGGGTGGGGGTTTGGGGCTTGTTGGGCCTTTGGGTGAGTGGCCCTGTGCGAGGGCAGCTAAGAAGAAATTCTTCTTACCACGGGTTCTCGAAAGGGAGCCCAAAAAAAATGTGAGAAGTGTTGTGAGTACTCTGAGTGAATAGTGTTGTGACTCTCGGTCCTTATTTCTCAATTAAGTTGATCAAATCACACTAGATTAGAGTGATTGTTCTAGACTAGATGTTTATTTTTGTAAAAAATATCACCTTTAAGAACATATTTATCAGGCTAGACTAGACTACACCAAAAATATTCAGCATACCATATAAGATTATGCAAGATCATATTTTAGAGATTATCATAACACCTTAAGTGAATATAACATAACCTAATGCAGAAGACGAATACAACATAGTATCTAAATAGGTTATTAGAGAAAATAATATTACTCCACATCGTTTGAGTACTTTTTTTTGGTATCAAATCTATAAACGTATTCCCTTTATTGTACAAAAGTACACGTATGAGCATGCAAATGAACTCCATATCAGAAGAACAAGATTATCATACTTATGAACGTATGATTATTTATAAAAAAGATAGTATTATATCTCTGTCTATCACATGATATGCACCGAATCCTCTTGAAAATTTGGATTTAAAAACCTAAAATCGATAGCTCGAGTGTTACAAAAAACATTAAGGCTGTTCTGATCAAAGTCCAAACATTAAGGTGATTTTGCAATTTACAACACACTTTATATTAGAAGGCCAAATTTTTCCAGTACAAAAGTGTAAGGCAGATTCGAGCAAGTACATGTATGAGCATGCAAACGAACTCCAAGAAAGTGAGCTATCTTAGCATAAATAAAGATCTAAAAGAAGATTGAAAAAGTGCTACCATTAAAAGCCTATGATAGCAATTTTTAAAAAATTCAAGTTGTTAATTAGGTCTTCTTTTTCAAAGGACAAGATATGGTGTACATGAGCGTCATTCAATAAAAAGAGAGAAAAAAGAAACTAATAGAAAGAAGAAAGTTCTTATTATTATTGCTGCGTCGAGCAGATTAAGATGACTTTAATGGAAATTAATTCCACTAACGGAAACTCATCATTGAACTTTCAGGCAATTGGTATATTTGGACTTAATAAGTAAAGTTTTTTGTTTATATTCCTATATAGAATCAACATTTTTGGCACATTAAAGTATTAAAAAGAATCTCAAACAAAAAAAAAAAGAAATGAAATGGTCCCTCTTTCCCCACTCAGTAAATATCAAAATGATAAAGATTAGCATTTGATAACATAACTATGAAACAAAGAAAAGGAGAAAACAAAGTTTAGCTCTTATAAAACTGATCACCTTTTCTAATCAAAGGCAAAAATCTAATAACATTTTCTTGAACTTGTTAAAATAAATGGTTGTTAAAAAAGTTTACTATGTGCCTCACATTCTTTAACTACCTTGTCATTCCTATATCAAAATTGGCTATATCTTTGTGCCATCTCTCAAAAAATATACATCCTCTATCGCTTAAGAAACTTATCGATTATTGTAACAAGATAAACGAAGCAAGATGAAGTACTAGTTTGTATAAGCGGTTTCTTTATTAACCTTTTGGGTTAGGAAAAAGAAAGTTAATTACAAACATTGATATATTAATAGACCATGTGGGCCCTTACTGTGGATAAGAAAGCGAAGATAAGTAAAAAAGCTACCAAAAATGGAAGAAATAAATCACGGAGGGAGTAGCCGACAACCTAGAAAAAAAAGACATAACAAAATCATAAACACCATGGAACAAACTCGGAAATAAATAGACATATCTAAAACCATTTGCATGTGCGACTTTCTTCTAGTGAGTCTAAAGTATATCGTAATTGCTGGAAAAAAATTGAATAATTCTACAGATGCAACCCTTAATTTGATCAAACTTTAAGAAACATGAATATAACACTTTGTATTCAATCAAAATTCAAAACATCTAAACCATATAATTGATTCATAAACCTAAATCAAAGCAATTAATTAATTATCTCCAACCCCACCATATGAACCAAAGTAGCTAAACACCCAAAACAATCATATAGAAATCCATGATGGTAGTTAAATCTTCATCGAAATCCGCGCTATGCAAAAGAGAATAAATTAAAGTTCAAAAGAGATAGAGAAATGCTTACAGAATCCCTAACAACCAAGGAAGGATAAGCATTATGATTGCAAAGATCCAAGCAAACCTCCATACCTGAATTTCCACAACCAACCACCAAAACCTTGTTGTGACTAAAATGATTACCACTCTTATACTCACTTGAGTGAATAACGGGCCCTACAAAAATCTCCCTTCCTAGAAGCTCAGGCACAAAGGCCTCTGCATTCTCTCCTGTTGCCACTACCAACCACTGGCACACATACTCAACCACCTCCTTCTTCGGCCCCGCCACGAGCACCCGCCACACCTCGTTCCGGGTATCGTAATAGGCCCGAACCACAGCCCGCCCGAAGAGGGGCCTGAGGTTGAAGTGGGTGGCGTATGAGTCAAGGTAACTAATGAACTGCTCCTTAGTTGGGTAAGTAGGGAAGCTGTGTGGGAATGGCAGGTGGGGTAGCTGGCAAAACTGCTTCGGAAGGTGGAGCCTAAGCCGGTCGTAGGTTCGGTATTTCCAGAGCGAGCCCAAGCATTGGGCCCGCTCTAGGATCAACCTAGGGATCCCCCTCTCCTTCAAGCACGCCGCCACTGCCAGGCCCGATGGGCCTGCACCAACGATCACCGGGCCTGGGACCCACACCCGCTTTATCGAACCCGATTGCGGGTGCGGGTCTTGGCCTACCTTGGCCTCCATTTCTACAATGGGGTCCATCCACTACTTATAATTATTACTAGAGTATACTTCAAAATGCTACTACTAGTAGTGATGGTAATACGGATAGATTAGAAGAAAATATAGATTTTATGGGGGGAGGATGAAGAGGGTATATAAATTAACGTATTGATGATTGTTATTATCTTATCCAGAAATTAGGATATTTTAATTTTTTTCTTAATCAATTAATAAACTCTTAATCTTATCCTAATTTTGAAATTTAGTTGACAAGAAGGGGAAAAAAAAAGGAGGTTATTAGGAAACTCAAATTTTAATGTAAGACTCCTATTATATGAAGAAGGGTGGAGACTGGAGAAAGAGGAGGATGTTTGACAAGAGTTGTGATTATTGTGAAGAAATTAAGGTGGAGGTCGAATTGATTGTCAATTTATATGATGGTGAAGGGGTCAAAAGGAGTAATTTTCTGTTTTTGTGGGACATGTTTCAACAATATATAGGTGTTTTCAATTTTATTTCAATGTTGCATAAAAAAAAAAGTTTCTTTAGTATTGTTGTATAGAGAATCAGAAAAGATCATATATACGAGATTATGAAAAGTTAGGTTACCATCGTGGTAAGAATTCACAAATAAATTAGATGACATCTGCATTTTTCAAAATAGTTAGTCTAATAACCATAAAATTTCGCAGATTATAGTTTTTATGTGTCAAGCATATGAAGTATCACTTATGTGATAGCTTTATGAAATATCAAAAATCAATAATAATTAAACATTTTATGGATAAGTTTTATCTTAAAACAAAAAATAATTATTTTTACAATGATCAGTTTTCAATATTACAATAGATTATAAATTTCAATGGCTATATATAATAGGAAAAATTTCAGAAAACTACCTTTTATAGCCAACTTTTTTCAAAAAACTACCTTATATAATATATTCCTTTCAATATACTACCATGTTACGTTTATATTTAATATTAATCTATAAATGACAATCGCCCTAGGTGTTGATGTCGGTGGAGTAGCAAGAAAAGAAGAGAGAAACGATAGGAGATGAAAGAATAACAATTTACGGTGACTCAATTATTAGTGATTAAACCCCATTTATGGTAAAATGGTAGTATATTGAAAAAAATTTGTTATATAAGGTAGTTTTCTGAAAGAAAATTTTTAAAAAGTAGTTTTTTGAAAAAAATTGATTATAAAAGGTAGTTTTATGAAATTTTCCCTGTATAATATAACTTCCTTAGATAGAAGATATTCATTTGTAATTTGATATAAATATCAATTAAGCTATTCTACTAAATTGTCAGTTTGTAATTTTGTTGCTACGTAATCGATATATATCTCTATTCTATATATCAAGAGGGGTAGGACACCAAAAAAAAAAAAAAAAAGGAGTAACTACCTACTTTAATTAAAAAATAGGAAAAATAAAAAAGGGAACTACCTAATTAATTTAAAAAAATAAAAATATAAAAAGGCACTACACAGTCAACAATTCAAAAATCCCTAATTTATTAGAAGTAATTAGCAATTAATTTAATTTTTCTACATCCCGTCAAAAAAAAAAATTTCAACATGTTTTCGCACGCATCGCATGCATATAAAACTAGTATGAATTACCCTAAGAATAGGGGGTGTAAATTATCCGGGTAAAATTCAAAGTCCAATCTTATCCAAACTAAACCAAATTACTCTTCTAGACTGGATTCTATTTCAAACCGGATTGAATTTGGACTCAATTTCTTTGAGAATTGGATATTCGGTCTGGATTCCCATTGAAATAGTTTAGATCCAAAAAGCCGAATAAACTAAAATTTTAAATAATCCTTTTTTAAGATTAGTATACATCAAAAACTTAGATTTAAATTTCTAATCCTCTTTACCCTTACTAAAAATCAAATCAACATAAACTTTTATTTCTACGATTGATGCTAGTTTATATAATTTTAATCTTGTTTATGGTCATTTTCATTTTGAAGACATTAATGTTACAAAACGTCTTGGCTGGACCGGGTTCACAATAATTTATTGTGCACCCAATATTGTGAACCCAAACTAACTTTATCACATCCGTAAAAAAAACTACTCCCTCCGTTTTCTTTTGTTATTCCTAATTGGAATATTTTGTGAGGGGAAATTGGTCAAAGTAGGAAGAACTTTCGAAAATAGAGGGAGTAACTTTATCACACAAAGCCGACTATATTAAAAAAAAACCCGACTATATCGTACGAAAATTGACTATATTATAAAGTTGATTATATTATACAAAAACTGAATACATAAATGGTGATTATATCATACAGAAGTTGATTATATTAGAAATTTGATTATATCATACAAAAAATGACTATATAAAAGGTGATTATATCATATAGAAACTAACTATATCAAACGAAAACTGACTATATCAAATGAAAACTGACTATATCATATGGTTTTTGGTGCACAATAGATTATTGTGAACTTGGTTCATTCAAGTTTTTTTTTGATGTTAACTTCAAAACATTTTTAATGTTTATGATATGATAATGTTCTTTTAGTACAGTTATGATAATGTTTTAGGAACTTGAAGTATTTTATCTAAAGCGGATTGGACTTGGTGGATATTCAGATTGGATTCGGACTTTGTAAGGTACATTACTCTACAATATTCTACTTGTTTAGAATTATATAATACAACTTTCACTTGCCTCATAAGAGAGATATGTATATTAAGTTATTAATCTCACATTATTCTCTATATTAACTTGCTTTCTTTTACTTAAACCATAACATAGAGTTATTGACATCATATCTTATCCGTTATTCCCCCGATCTCTTTACTCGTTAATAATTCTTAAGATGTTGAATGCACCCTCTATCCACTCATAATTTGGCATCTGCATAAAATTTAATTCTCCTACAATAGTGCAATAAGGTAATTTGATATATCATATATTTAGTTGTCAACAGTGTCCTAGAATGTGTGGTAGAGCATGAGATTCCCATTATTGCGTACATAAATGTGTATATTTCGATTGTAAAAGGAAAAATACTATTATTAAGATTTATATTGCATAGTCATAATTGCGTATGATATGATGCTCCTATCCATTCCAACTATTTACTTCTTAAGTTCTTATCTACACATGTAAAATGTTCCCTATATTAATTCACTTGTCATCTGACTTCTACAAACAAAATTAGTTCTCATACAAGACTGCAACAATGAAGTTTGATCAAACAGTTTGTTGATTCAAATCAAGTTGTTGTGGAATGAACGAATGAATAATTCAGTACAAGATACACACTATGTTGTCATATACTCCCTCCGTTTTTAAGAAATCTTCCTTTTACTATGTAGGTGGTCAAAGTTTTAGATATTTTGATCGTATGTAGTAATTCATATAAGTGAAATATTATTATCATTTGACATCTTGTTGGAATCATGTCAATGTATATATTTTATAAATATCAAATTTTTATGATGTTTTAAACTATAGAATAAATAATATTAATGGTCAAAGGAATGCACACGAGACTTGATAAAATGCCGATAGAAAGATCTTTAAAGAATGGATCACAAAGAGTAGTACGACAACAATGTCGTATAGAAATTAAAATTATACTTCCTCTGATCCGAAAGATTTGCACCATTTTGAATTTTACACTATACTTTAATTTGACAGTTTCTTTTTACCGATATGTAAAAACAATGTTATTGGATTCCTCTCAATGTATATTTTCGAAATATTAACTTTTTATAATATTAACTAATAAGTAATTATTGACATTAATGGTTAAAGTTGTGCATAACAAGTGTTATTGTCAAAGTATTGTTGCAACTATTTTGAAACGAGAGAAGCACAAAATAAAAATGTAAAGCATTGTATGATATGAAAACACTTCAGGGCGCATTTCGCATCATAAATTCATAATCAACTTTCAATTTTTGATTTCAAGATTTGGATATCATATGATATACTTCCTCCGTTCTTTTTCTATTGCAACAATTGAATTTTCACATTTGCCAAAGCATAACTTTTACTATAAATATCTTTAGTTACATTTTAGTAAAAATTATAAAAAATTGATATCTATACTAATATATTAAAAAGCGTCCGTGACAACGTCTATATTCAAGGGGCACCTCTTTTTTTCTTTTTTAAAATTTTCTAATATTTAAAATATTTTTAGTTTTATAACAAAAGTAAAATTGGCTACTAATAAGATTTGAACACGTGACCTCTTGCTATTATACATGGCACAATTACCATCTCAACCAACTCTTAATCATGCTTTAAATGTCCATAGTATTATATTTGTACCTTTTAAATGTTGAGTTTTCTTTAATATATTTTAATGCGAATGGAAAAAAAATGCATATCAAATTTGGAAAATAATACCACCCGGGGCAACGCCCGGGCCCAAATACTAGTTTAGAGAGTATATATAGAGACGAATCTAACAAGACCCCACATGACTATATTTTTCCTTACGTAAAAATCACAATAGATGGTGAAATGATGGTGGGTAAATAGTATGAAAATTCCATTGTTGCAATAGAAAAAGAACAGAGGAAGTAGGTTGTATAATAAAGTTAAAATTATCCAAATTCATTCAAATCATTTTTATTTTGGAAACCAACAACAAAAGCTATTGATATTACAATTTCCATTTCATGAACTATAAATAGATGTATGAAAATTCTGACCAATTAACTGTCGATAGCTGTTAAAGTGGGAAGCTATAGATAGATCATCTAAACCTATTCCAAAAATCATGGACATAGGAGTGGAAATATCCAAAGATTTTGGGAGAATTTCATGGCACTTGCAAGCTGCCACTTGGTGTCTCCACTCTCCCATGCATGTTCGATTGAAAATATAGCATGGTCGCATCAAACTCTTACTAATTTGAGAATAATCGGAATATAATACTTATTTCCTTTGTTGATACATTGTGAATGGGGAATATTCTTCCCGAAATAGAAAGTTGACTTATAGGATATGTTTTTTCCTTTTCATAGTTCACTTTAATTACCTCATTGGGTGCAAGACACAAATGGTATCGTACTATGATATGATAGCTAGACATCTAGTGTTGGGCTGTTGGCCCTATTGGGAACCCAATGTATAAGACCCGAACAAAGTGGACCTATGGTCATGATTGCAATAATGCTAACATTAGCAATTTTGAGGAAGGAAATCATCAAAATTTTCCTAGATATGCCATACATTACTACTAATAATCGACTCTCAGAGATTAGTTCTCACTCTTCATATGTGCTGTCTGTTTTACTAAAGACTTCGGCTCTGTTTGGCAATACATTTAAGTCACCTTAAATGAGTAGGTGCTAAAAGTTTAAGTCACCTTAAATAAATAATCGTGTTTGGGGTAAGAGCTTAAATAAAATTTAAGCTAAAAAATTGACTGAAATTGAGTTGCTATCAAATATAGCATCTCAATTTAAGGTGCCGAAATTATCAGCTACCTTATCAGTTCAGCTTATTTCAACTACCTTATCAGTTTCAGCTCTATTCCAGCTTATGTTCCCAAACATAACCTTTATTTTTTTAACTAACTTCTAGCCAACAAAGACATCTGGTAGCATACTTAATCAAATAAAATAACCTAACTAACCCTTCTAATATTATTATTCTAGGATTAGCTTTCAAATAGTGACAATATGCTATACTAGATAAAGATATGATGGATTCTAACTAATTAAGACTACTAATATAACAAATAAGAAATCAAATCATACGGATTATAGATCTATGTGTCCCCACTAGCATGTATTTAATACAAAGTTAAATCCCTACCCCAAATAATCAATATTAATGCTCAAATGGAAAGATGTGCCCTTTAGAATACCAATAACCGCTTTTGAGTATTAATGGTTTCCCTGATATACAATAATCATACCTATGACATAGACACGACATGCTAAAAATTTATTAATCGTATCCGCTTATTCGATCTCATAGGGAAAATCATGCCCTTATTGAATTATTCACAACTATCTAATTTCATTTCTCGCTAATAACACAGATATTAGGTTCAAATTAGCACCAAATTACGCTTAGCATAGCATTAACTGATAATAATAAGCACAATGCAAATAAGTATGAACACAAAATATAATTAGATTAGGTATTTGGAGGAAAAATCATGTATCATATCATACTAGAACCTAACCCTAAATACAATAACTACTCTAGCATCATTAAAAGAATATACAACAAAGAGAAAGACAATGGCTATAACACCCAGACTCTTCAGGAGTCGAGTGTATCATTACCAATGCGCATCCAGGCCAACAACTGTTCTCAATAACCAACACAAGTTCTTCCGGCGCATTTTGTCCTCACTCATGCGCACCCTGAGAAACTTTCCAGGAGGTCACCCATCCCAACACTACTCCCAGCCAAGCACGCTTAACTGTGGAGTAACTAAGAAATTAAGCTCCCTAAAAAAACTGGTCTGATCATGGTTTGGATAGTTTGAACTTATTTTATTTTCTTATTTCTACTTTAAAATTTTTTTCTTCATATTTTTAGGATTGTAATCATATTTTATTTAATATTTGAAAAAAATATGGATATTAACATTATAGTAATAATTGATATATTATCTATAAAAAAATAGATAAAAAAGAGTAAAATTAAGTTTTATATAAAAAACAAAAAAAAATACGTCCAACCGATGTGGACCGAAAAACCAAAACTTTAAAAAACTTGGTCTTAAGACCGATCTATTTTTCATTTCGGATTGGAAGATTATCACCTTTAATTAGGGCCCCAATTTGCAGATTCGCCCTTAGGTCTCTAATTAAAATCTCAGGAACGAGGTTGGCAATAACTGAGCAACTACAACGTAAACAATTGCAATAAACTTCTTCAGTACAGCTGCTGAAAAAGTGGTTCACCTTCACTTCATTCACTCATTAGTCTTATTTTCTTCGTCTTCTTCATCTTGAAGGGGTATATCAAACATCCTGCAAATTAGTTAACATTATGTCAGATCATATATACTCCTATTAAAGATGATAATTTTAAATTCTATAAAGTAATTAATACCGTACCTTATCTGGTATTCGCGAGGATATTGATCTTTCCTTTCCAACACACTTTCACGATCTCTCTTGCCAAAACATCCCAAATGCTTGTGGTCAACGTGCGGTCTGTCTTTGATCTAAAAATATTTAAGAAATTTATTAACATCCTAATGTGAAAAGTGGTAAAATAACCATTGAAATACTCCTAAATGCATATTGTACTATTCTAAGTTCAACTCAACTTATGATGACAATCACATTCATTTGCTAAAATTAAACATAGATTTAGGAGTTAATTTCACGAGTTTTTTCATCGATTCAATTAGTCAGATTCGTCAACTTTATATTGGAAGAAAAACAATCAAAAATCAATTTTCTTACCAAACTGTTGTTAAGGTTTGTGTTGTAACTTTTGACAAATGGAGTATAACAGTGTTGAAACATGTTAATCTCTCCTTTTCCAATCCTCATAAATCCCTTTAAACCCCAACGATCAGGCCAAAAGTTTTTGGAGAATAAAATAATATTATCATATCCAACACAATTCATACAATGTCCCACGGTAGGATTCCTGTCACCAAGAAATATTCCCTAAACCAAAAAGACAAACAAAAACAGTTAGTAATTTAAAAGAAAATATCGGCTAGTCTTGCAATATATGAAAATATGCTTGAGAGTAGCTTTCTATTTAGCTAGTATGTGGCCTGTTTTTTGGTCAGGATGATATGCCTTCTTTTGTGTATTCTATGCTAAATGAATAATGATAGCATAACTAATAATTATCTATATCAAACTAGTAAATTAAGGGATAGTGTAGTAATTAAACTACCGTAGAAATAATCTTACCCCATTATTGTAATTACATAAATCTTTGCCAACCTTCATGGACAAGATCACCAGTACGTTGTTGAGCTGTAGCTCTGATCAATTGGGTGCAACTTGATATATCCAGATAACGACACTTTTTCACCTAATGAGGGAAAATAATATGCTTCCTGCTTCCTTGGAGTGAAAACTCCTTTCATCATGCAATGTTGCATCGCAAAGATTGTTTGCCATCCTCTTTGTTTCTTACCATCCCAATAATTGTCAATTGCTCAATCGACTCATCAAATTGTTTACCAATTATTCGACCAAACACTAGCAAGTTATTCTGGGTTTCTGATGTCCAACAAATGTCTGATAGCAAACATTAATTATGTTATAAGTATTCAAGAATAGCTACACATATTCATTTAGGCTTAATTTTTAACTTTTCTGGTCAATTATTTACACTTATTGTATAGCTTAGCTTATTGGTGGTCTCACTATTACATTCTTTTAGCATGCAACGAGGCATCTAAATATTTTTTCTCATTAATAGCACTAATTGTTACTAATTAGAACTTTCACATATGCCAATTATTATTATTATGAAATGTCTTGTGTATATTCACAAATAAACTAACACAAGTACACCACAGACAAATATATATAATTAACATATATTTATTTATCAAGACAATTCATAAATTTACACCAAATAAGCTATTCCAATTTGCTTACCAAACTTTCTCCAAACCAAACTTTCTCCAAACCAAGCTTTTTCCAAACCAAGCTTTCTTGGAACATGCTGATTCAGAGTAGATAGGAAGATCTACACAAACAAAACAATAAAGTATACAGTATAAAAGAAGACACAATGCAATAAATATTGAAAGAAGATAAAATAGAAAATGATACCTTATCACGACTGTAAACGGGACAATCTAACTTCTCAATGATTGGTTTCGCGCCCCTAAAAGCCTTCTCTTACAGTCCTTTTAACTAAAATTTCTTGAAAAACAAAAGGTTAGTACCACTTTCAATATGTACACTTACACAAAATAGATCACTATAGTACTGGGAGTAAAGGAAAAGCTACATAATCAAAAGACAGGTTGTTTGGTATAATAAAATGGAACCATAAAATGCAATGATATTTTCTCTTATATCTTCTTTAAGGGTGTAACACCCCAGGGGACCACTAGTAGATATTATCTTCTATGGGCTCTAGCGTGCTAGGCTTTGCTTTGTTGCAGGACCGTAGAGGACAATATTTCATGAAAATTTTGTCCCGGACCGAAAATTTCCCGAATTAGTGGGCTTTGGCGTGTGAATTTTGTCCCGGACCGAAAATTTCCCGAATTAGTGGGCTTTGGCGTGTGAATTTTGTCCCGATGCTTGGTCCGGCCCGGCCCACGACTTTGGCCCGAAACGGGCTACTTTTTTGGTGAAATCCCGGACTGGCCCACGATCACCTCTACAATGAAGTAAATAAAGCATGCACTTACAATGCGTTTAGCACAATGATTAAGGGCATTGCTAAACGCAACTTTAGCAACCATGTTAAAAAATTGCCATAAGAACATTGCATAATCACTTATTTTGTCAAGTTTATCTAATTTAATTAAGTAATTAGTTCATAATTGCTAATATCTTTATCTTTTTTTTCTAATTTTTTGCTTTTTTAAACCCCAAATTACACTCAAATATTATGTTCTCTAGAACCAGCCGAAACTTATGGTTGCAATTGACACTTATGAAATTGTTATGATACCTATTGGTTGGTTATTGGGTGCACAATACTAACTTGCTAAGAGGTGTGTGACGATTATGTGTACAAGATGGTTATAAAAACATTGTAGGTATGAATGTAAGATTACATTTGTCTTTGTGCTTTTCTATTTAGTTTTGATATAGTTGTGAATTTTTTTCAATTCCAACTCTTTTTTTATTTATCATTGATTGTTAAGCTAAAACTTCAAATGTATTACGTTTGTCTTGATCTTATTATCTTTTGTGTAACTGACGTACATAAATAAATATATATTCTAAGCCCCAATACACTAATCATTTCATTACAAGACTATAATTTTGCGGAATTATATTGTTGATTTTATTGTGACAATTTTTCCTTTTAATGGAAGATTTTGATTTTTCTGAAATGAATTTGTCAACTTTGTTTCTTTTGTAAACTTTTTATTCTTTCGGCCTTTTTACTAAAGCTAAAGTTTCAAATTATTCTAATTTTATTTTAAAAATGGAAATTTTTTAATTGATTGATTATATATCATTATATAATTTTTTTTAAAAAAATTGATGTAATTAAAATAAAATTAAGGGCATTATAGTAATTTAATTTTTTCTTTGTTGGTTATTCTTTTGTAGGAAACCTTTTAAAGTTTTTCATTCCACACATAATTGTCTATAGCATTTCAAAAACTTCAGTTCTTTTTGATTGTGCTATTTTATGAGTAAATAACTTGCAACCAATGAAGCACGTATAATGCATAAAGCAGTTAGAAAATATATGTCACTAACCTTTTGTTGTTTTTAACAATATAGTTGGAGTTGAAACTATGTGATGGTTTGATAATGTTTTGTTAGATAAAGAGTCTTATTTTATTGATAAAAAATATAAGTTTCTAAATACATTATAAATCATCATCATGTTTTTGCATACATTATTATCGATAATGTATTTCAATAACATACTTCTTAATTTGTTTTATGGTCTTTTCTAATCAATGTATGTTTTTCAATATGTTGTTTTAAATTTATCGTAAATTTCTTTCTTTAAAAATATTTTGTCAATTTTATGTTGATTGTGATGACTTTGAATGGTTTGGGGATGGTGTTTGGGAATTTCCTTTTTTAAATTTATTTTGTCATTTTTTTGTTGATTTGCATTGATTATGGTGACTTTGAGTTGTTTAGGAGTGTTGTTTGAAGTTTTTTCTTAAAAAATAATTTATTTAGTGGGGTTAAGAATGTAATATCATATGTAATAATTTATTTAGTGGGGTTAAGAATGTTAAGTATTCAAGAATGTAATATCATATGGGGATATCATATTATATAGAGATAATAGAGATATACTTCCTCCCCTCCATATTAATTGCAACATTTTGGATTTCACGCTTTCCAATGTACAATTTAAACTATTAATATCTTTAGTTACTAATAGAGTAAGCCCAAGGGCAATTATGTAATATAGGTTGTAAAACGATATCTATATATATAGTGTCGGGACTCCCATATTAGGTGAGTCGCCTCATTACTTTCACATGGTATTAAGAGCCAAGGTTGACAACACTAGTTAATTAAATTTTTCGGTTTTTTCACCATATACCCCTGACAAATTTTTTTTTGCACCATATACCCTTTCAACTTTCCAAATTCACCATATACCCTCCACGTTTCAAAAAATACATCCACTTACCCTTAATGACTAACGGCGTTAAACTCCGTTAGTCATTAAGCCCTAAACCCCCTCTAACCCTAATTAACTAACCTAAATCTAACCCCTAATCTAATACCCAAACCCTAAACACCCATCCCCAACCCTAACCCTAAGTAAACCCTATCTCTCTAACTTGGCCCACCCAAGCCCCTCCACTCCTCGCCTCCCCACCCACCCCCCACTCCACCACCACCCCCTCCCCCCTTCCCACGCCGCCCCCCCCTTCCCCTGCTCCCCTACCCCCCCCCTTCCCCCGCAAACTCCTTTCCCAACCCACCGAAATCATACCAAAATGGGAGGGATTCTCGACGATCTGGACACAAAGGACAATTGAAGGTAGGAGTTTGAGAGATAAAGCGACGATTTGAGGTCGCCGACGTCGAAGAGGAGTGAATGGAGGTTGTCGACGGCGAGGGTGAAGTCTTGGCGGTGAGCTTTAAAGATTTCTTCGATCTCGATTCGAGAAGGATTCGCGACGGGCGGGGGGAGGGGGGGGATTCGCGACGGGCGGGGAGAGGGGGGGGGGTTCGCGACGGGGGCGGGGGAGGGGGTTCGCGACGGGGCGGGGGAGGGGAGGGGGTTCGCGACGGGGTGGGGAGAGGGGGGGGGGTTTGCGACGGGGGAAGGGGAGGGAGGGGGTTCGCGCAGCGGGGAGGGGGGAGGGGGGTTCGCGCAGCAGGGAGGGGGGGGAGGTGGTGGTGACGGGGAAGGGGGAGGGGGAGGGGGTCGGCGGGGGATGGGGAGGGGAGGGGGTGGTGGTGGTGATGGGGTGGTGGTGACGGGGTGGTGGTGCGGTGGGGGTAAGGGGTGGTTAGGGTTAGGGCCCAAGTTAGTGGTTAGGGTTATGGCCCAAGTTAGTGAATTGGGTTAGAGTTAGGATTAGGGTTTGATTTAGGTTAGTTAATTAGGATTAAGGGAGGATTAGGGCCTAATGACTAACGGAAGTCTAACACCGTTAGTCAAAAGGGTAAGTCGATGTATTTTTTGAAAGGTGGGGGGTATATGGTGAATTTCAAAAGTTGAAAGGGTATATGGTGCAAAAAAAATTGTCAGGGGTATATGGTGAAAAAACCGTAAATTTTTTTTTCTTCTTCCACCGTAATTCTTAGCCATGAGTTCGCCATCTTCTTCGTCACTCATTGTCGGTGACTCCACCACCTCGTCTTCCGCCCTGTACACTACCACTACTGCTGCCTTGCACGCAGCCACAACCGGTGTTTTCTCTGCTTTGTCCGCAGCATCTATTTCACAGCCGCATCATGGCGCACCGCCTGGTTTTCAGTCGCCAACAGTCCATCGAGTTCAGCCCAACGCCGCTGTTACTTCCGCCGCGCCTCACACCAGCGTGGCTTCCTTCTCTATGGTGAACCACTCTGCCCCTGTGTCCATGCCGTCCTTATTTTCATGGACTCCTTCGCAACCCCTGCCGCGGCGGCTCTTCCATGGGTCCTCTTCTGCAGTAGGGCCGTCCAGCCACCACTCGACTGCGCCATCTTCTTTTCATGGGCCTACCTTCGTCGCTCAACCAGGTTCTATTCCAGCATATGGTACCGCTGCTTCGGACTCCTCTTTGGCTGCTATTCATTCTTATTCCTCCCCTAATAACATGTTGCCCCCTACTTCTAGTGTATCCAACATTAATATAAAGAATTTTGTGACAACAGTTTTGAATGTGGTTGAGGATTATCTTCCGTGGAGGACTCAATTTGAGTCTTTTTTGATCTCCCATGGATTATTGAGTATGATTGATCGTTCTCTTTCCATGCCTTCCATGTACATTTATGATTCACTGGGACAAGCAGTTCATAATACTGAGTATTTTAATTGGTTGAGAATTGATCAATTGATTCGATCTTGGTTGTTTGCTACTCTTTCTTGTGATATATTGATTGAAGTGCATGATCTGCAATTTTCTGGGCCAATCTGGGATCGTTTGCAAAATCGATTTCTGTCTGCTGGTATTGCTCGCTCCATGGAACTTAAATGCATGGTGTCCACTATTCAAAAATATGAAAATCAAACTATGGATCAATATTTGCGTGAGATTAAGATGATCGTTGATTCTCTTGCTGCTATTAATTCCGTTGTTCCCTTGCATGATCTTATCGAACATACCCTTATTGGTCTCGGGGGTAGTGGTGATTATGACACTCTTATCACCACTCTCACCCATTTTCCGGGGCACTTGACATTCGATGATCTTCATTCAAAGTTGTTGATTCAAGAACAACGTAATCGTACTTTGAGTGTCTCTTCTCACCAGCCACAACATCAAGCTTTCGGTGCCCTCACCTCGGGTCTTAGTACCTCTTCGGCTTCTTCCTCCGGCCAACAACAACAGCGGAACACTCAAAACCCTTCTCATAATAATAACCGCCACCGTAACAATGGTCGTGGAGGTCGCAACAATAGATACAGGGGTCGTAATCATAATAATAATGGTCGTGGTGGCAATCGCAACAACAATGGCAGCATGCAGAACCAACCGTCAGCCCAAACACAACCTGTAGGTTCAGGTATGGCATTTTGTAAGTCGGTTTTGTCATCTAATAGTGTTGTTGCTCTTTCTACTTGTGTTTCTCATGATGTGTCTACAGGCAACCCATCTGTTGAGGGGGTGGTTAGTTCTAATTCCCCGATTGTTTGTCAAATTTGCTATCATCCTGGTCATTCTGCTCAAACTTGTTCATCTCGTTATGCATCTCAATCTGCACCTGCCTTAGTAGCTATGCCTACGGGAGAGACTAATGAGACTTTATGGTACCCTAATTCGGGTGCTTCTTCTCACATGACCAATAATGAAGGTATTTTATCTTCTAAATCTGTTTATCATGGACCACTTCATGTTAAAGTAGCTAATGGTACGAATCTTCCTATTGCTCATGTTGGTGATGCGTCATTGAACTCTTTGGGTCGGCCTTTGAATTTAAAATTTGTTCTTCATGTTCCTAATTTAAAGTATAATCTAATGTCTGTCCAAAAGTTATGTGAGGATAATAATTGCACTGTTAATTTTGACAAACACTCTTTTTGTGTCAAGGATCCAACTTCGGGGGAGGTGCTTCTTCGGGCTTCCAGTAATGGTCATGTCTATCCTCTTGCCACTACCACTTCATCCGCATCATCCCTTGCTCTTCGTACTACAACTGGTTCTGTTTGGCATCAGCGTCTAGGTCATTGTGGTGACCGTGTCTTAGAGACTCTTAGAAAGCATAACGCCATTGTTTCGGCTACTAGTTTTGTCCATGACTGTGTCGGTTGCAAATTAGGAAAATCAAAACGCTTACCTTTTACTGATGTAATTCACTTTTGTGATAAACCTTTACAAATTGTTCATTCGGATGTTTGGCAATCACCTTTTCCATCTAATCTTGGGTTTCTTTATTATGTGAGTTTTATTGATGACTTTTCTCGTTTTACATGAATTTATCCCATGCAACATAAATCTGAGGTTTTTCATAATTTTCTTGGTTTTAAATCTTTAGTTGAAAATCTATTTGACACCAAGATTAAATATTTTCAAAGTGATGGTGGACGAGAGTTTGATAACACTAAATTTCTCACTGATTTCTGGAATGTGGGGGTACATTTTCGTAAATCGTGCCCTGATACCCAAGCACAAAATGGTGTAGCGGAACGCAAGCATGGTCATTTAATTGAATTGGCTCGTACTATGCTTATTCAAGCCAACATGCCTCTTACATTTTGGGTTGATGCTGTTTATACCGCTACCTACATTATCAACAGATTGCCTACACCTGTTCTGAATGGTTTATCGCCTTATGAAAAATTATTTTCCAAATCTCCGGATTACTCATTTATGCGTGTTTTTGGATGTGAATGTTTTCCTAACTTTCCTGCTAAACCGTCCAACAAATTATCTCCTAGGTCCGTTAGGTGTGTCTTTCTTGGCTACGCTCCTCACTATAAGGGATATCGGTGTCTTGATCCTAAAACAGGTCGTGTCTATGTGTAATATCCCGGAAATTCGAAACTCAAATAATTAAATAATAACCATGTTTAGTAGCTAAAAATAATTATTGAAACTCAGTTATTAGAATTAAGAAATAATAATAAAGTAATGGCATGAATATTTAAGAATTAATAAATTAAATAATAAAATAATTGATTAAAATATTAGGCAAAAGAAATAGCATTAAACAAATATTTTCATTAAACAAATATTTTAATGTTTTGGATTATTTTAATCCATTTCTTCCTTATCCCTTGACAATTGACAATAAATAGCCGGAGATGAAGACAACTCCTCATCCCTCAAAACTTTCTCATTCTCCTCCTCCTCTTCCCCGTCATTTCTTCCTCCCTCACTGCTGGTGGCCCTCGCCGGAATCCGACCCTCGCCGGAGACGCGCAACCCCTCCCGGCTTTCCTTCCTTCCTTTCCTTTTTCGCAGCCCCACACTCTCCCTCCTCCCGCTCGTTGCTCTCCCTCCCCGTTTATCTCCTCCCCGACGCCTCCGTCCGCTCGCCTCCCTCCGCCGTCCCTCGATCTCGCCGGTGAACCTCCCCGCACAAGCCCGACGTCGCACCCAGCCCAGCCTTATCTCTTTTCGCTTGCTCGGTGCTCCGGTTCGGGCTGCTGCCGCTTCGTCGTTCGAGCCCCCGGCTCGCGTGGCGGAGTCTCCGCTCACGCGCCTCGCCGGCACCGGCGTCGGTGCTCTTCGCCGCTGTCGGAGTTTCGTTTCCCTCCCTGTGCCGTCCCTCGCTCCTAAGTAGCAGAGGTATAATCACCTCTTGTTTCGTTTCTTTGAGGTTTGAGATGGGTCATGTTGCAAAAGTTTAAGCTCTTACCCTTTGTTAACTAGTTCGAATATGGGCCTATAAGTTGGTTTATACGAATAAACCTTATTAGTATAATCTCGTTAATTGATGATTGGGCTCAAATCGATTTGATTAGCTAAAATATGTTAGTTTAATCTTTTTTTTGGACTAATCATATTATTGGGCTTGATTTATATTTCTCAAATGTTAGACAAAGTCATTTGTTAATTTGTTTGGGCTATGAATTAATGAGTAGTAATTGAGACATTTAGTTGAGCCTAATTAAACTAAACTTAGCATTAATAAACCAATTTGCTAATGGTGGGCTAATGACACATGTTATAACTAATATGTCGTCTATTAATGTAAACTAAATTATGTCGTACGTTAACATTATGCTAATATGAATTGCTAAGATTTATAAAATGAATTATATATTGGTTACTAATCCTAGAATGAAAGTAATGGAGTTACTTTACCTAGTAGTTGATTAAAGAGTCACCTTAATAAGTTAATAACGACTTAGATAATAATGACTATTAATGGACCTTTTTATGACCTAAAGTAATAAGTATGACATTATAAGTAGGACAATAACGATATAACAAACCTTGAGTATAATAAGCTCTAACTAATATTTAAGTATAAGGGTTAAATAATGAAACGTATATTAATATCACTATTCTTGACTAGATTAAAAAGGATAAAGCATATTACACGCTTCCCCCGACTTTCAAGGTTATTAAGCAAGAATCGAGGTAACGTCTACTGCTAACACCCGCACTCCCTTTCCAACTATGTTTTATGATGCTTTTATAATGTTTATGCTATGATATTTATGGTGTGCGGGATGTGAACTGTTTTATTATGCAAATGATGTTTATAAGAAGTATGATTCTGTGAATGATTTGATATAATTAACGTTATGCAATGACTCTGTTATGATTTCTGAAAAAGTACTTAAAAGAAACGAAACATGATAAATAAAAGTGAAAGATGGTGAATGGCAGTACTATGTTCTATCTCTGGGCCGTGCACGTGTCGTTCTGTTATCTGGCGGCAACGCCACCTTCTGATGGGGGACAAGGTCCTCGGTGGCACCCGCATGATGGCATTATATGCCACCTTCTGATGGGGGACAATGTCCTCGGTGGCTTTGCCTGGCATTATATGCCACCTTCTGATGGGGGACTATGTCCTCGGTGGCTTTGCCGTATGTTACTATTGGCATTGTATGCCACCTTCTGATGGGGGATAAAGATCCTCGGTGGCTTTGCCTTCTGTTACGATCTATGGCATTATATGCCACCTTCTGATGGGGGAATTATGTCCTCGGTGGCTATGCCTTCTGTTGTACTCGCCAAGTAACCAAAGAAAGTATTATGATAAATTATAACAATGGCTTTTAAATTCCTGATTCGAAGTGCATGTTTACGAAATGGTTTGACTATATTCTCTCCTCCCTGTTTGCTAATAAAATGAATTGAAATGAATCTACGTTGTTAGAGTAGTATGTTACTGAGCCTCGGCTCATGACGTTTTGTTTTCTGTTTTAGGTATGCACATGAAGATGGGATTGCGTAGCAGTGAGGAATAATTTACTTTAAATTATGCGACTATGACAGTTATGTAATCTAAGTTATAAATAGTAAATTATGCAACTCTAGTTATGCTTAACTTAACTATATATATATTTCTAGATTCACTATAACTTTTATAACATGTTTAGTTTATGAAGGAATGTTTGCCTTGTGCTTTCCTGAATGGAAAGTACGACAGTAACGCACCGACTAAGCAAGATAAGGTCTTTCGCTGCTAAACATTGAATTAATTAACCTAATAATGATTCTTAGAAGTCGGGGCGTTACAGAGTGGTATCAGAGCAAAGGTTCTGAGGACCGTAATGTTGACCCGGGATTCCATGCCAACGGGTTGTTAAGGATAAAAAGTGAATTAAAACGAAATAGGGTATAAATGATGAATTTAGTAAGTTATTCAAGTGATAAAACAAGTTGGATTCCAAAATGGGTTTTCAGAAGATTTTTAGTAGTTAAACTATGTAATGAACAAGATGATCGAAGAATATTAAATAAAATGAATAAGTAAAAGAAGTGATGAAAAGAAATATGAAGGATATTTAAAGAAAAAGGACAAAAAGTTTAAAACGAAAATGAGAGTCTAAGCTGTCGAATATATTTTGATTTAAAATGAACACGAGTGTGAGTGTTAGGATCGGGATGGGAAATATATTATCTTATGATGTTTACTTTATGATGGACAAACACATGACGATTCGAAAATGGTTAATATGCTAGAAAATGGCAACAAGTGGGAGCGATCACGTTGAAGTAGGAAATGAAAATCAAGTATCGGATGTGTCATTGGAAGAAATGAGGGCAAGGCTCGATGCTTTGCGAAGTGACCCTGTTTTCGGAGAAGCCACTGGAGACGTGGCTGACGATAACAGAACGGACTTATTAAGACTTGTAATGATGGAATTGCTACGAGGAAATCGACAAAGGGCCAAATCAGAACAAGAAGAATGCTCCAATATGTTCAAACGATTCGCCACTCATGGACCCCCAACTTATGATGGCAAGCCAGACCCCACCGAATTCGAGGAATGGCTTAACAACATGGAGAAATTGTTCGATGCTATTCAGTGCCCCGATAAATGGAAGGTGAATTTCGCAGTATTCTATCTGAAAGGGCAAGCTGATCTTTGGTGGAAAACCGCCAAGGAATATCAAAGTCAGCCTGGGTTTGGATGGGAGAAACTGAAGGAGGCTATGAGAAGCCAATTCTATCCACAGTCTCTGCAGCTCCAGATGGAATCCGAGTTTATCCATCTTAAGCAAAGGAACATGTCTGTCTTGGAATATGCTGTGAAGTTCAATGAGCTGGCACGATTCGCTCCTGAACTGGTAACCACAGATCGTCAGAGGATGAACCGATTTGAAGAAGGTCTGAACTTGGATATTCAAGAAAAACTTGCTGCACACATGAGTCAGTCCTACCAAGAGCTGTATAATAGAGCCATCAACGTCGAGCGAAAGATGAAGCTTCGAAAAGAGATATATGAGAATGGCAAAAGAAAAGGGAAACCTCAGGATGGCCAATCAATCAACGACTTCAAGAGGCAAAACATGGGATACTCGGATAACAATCATTACCAAAGACAACTTCTCCAATGTAATAAGTGTGGTAAGCAAGGACATTTGGAAAAGGATTGTAGACAAGGGACAAGTCAATGTTTTCGATGCGGTAAGCGAGACCACTTGGTCAGAGATTGTCCCATGCCAGACTCTCGAAACCAAAACAAGAACAACGACTACGGTCCTGGAAGAACTCAAGGAAGCGGCCAGATTTCGGGATATAATACAAGTGACACCAACGCTAATAGGAACCCTACACGTGGGACTTCGCAAGCTGGAAGAGTATACGTGATGCAATCAACTGAAGCTGATAAAAATGAGAATGACGGCATTGATACCTTCTCTACTCCTGAGGTCTAAATCGTATGTTTGGACACGGATTGATGAACTCATATTATATGTAGCTATTGCTACCTATTATGCCATGGTTTTATGGCTAATTAAGTATAGTCTTAAGAAGTGTTTTAACAACTTAAATAAAAATGTGAAACTGTTTCTATGAAATGTTATTATGAATTTTCAAGTTTTGAGGACGAAACTTTTTCTAAGGGGGTAAGGATGTAATATCCCGGAAATTCGAAACTCAAATAATTAAATAATAACCATGTTTAGTAGCTAAAAATAATTATTGAAACTCAGTTATTAGAATTAAGAAATAATAATAAAGTAATGGCATGAATATTTAAGAATTAATAAATTAAATAATAAAATAATTGATTAAAATATTAGGCAAAAGAAATAGCATTAAACAAATATTTTCATTAAACAAATATTTTAATGTTTTGGATTATTTTAATCCATTTCTTCCTTATCCCTTGACAATTGACTATAAATAGCCAGAGATGAAGACAACTCCTCATCCCTCAAAACTTTCTCATTCTCCTCCTCCTCTTCCCGTCATTTCTTCCTCCCTCACTGCTGGTGGCCCTCGCCGGAATCCGACCACTGCCAGGAGACGCGCAACCCCTCCAGCTTTCCTTCCTTTCCTTTTTCGCAGCCCCACACTCTCCCTCCTCCCGCTCGTTGCTCTCCCTCCCCTGTTTATCTCCTCCCCGACGCCTCCGTCTGCTCGCCTCCCTCCGCCGTCCCTGATCTCGCCGGTGAACCTCCCCGCACAAGCCCGACGTCGCACCAGCCCAGCTTATCTCTTTTTCGCTTGCTCGGTGCTCCGGTTCGCTGCTGCCGCTTCGTCGTTCGAGCCCCAGCTCGCGTGGCCAGGTCTCCGCTCACGCCGCCTCGCCAGCACCAGCGTCGGTGCTCTTCGCCGCTGTCGGAGTTTCGTTTCCCTCCCCTGTGCCGTCCCTGCTCCTAAGTAGCAGAGGTATAATCACCTCTTGTTCTGTTTCTTTGAGGTTTGAGATGGGTCATGTTGCAAAAGTTTAAGCTCTTACCCTTTGTTAACTAGTTCGAATATGGGCCTATAAGCTGGTTTATACGAATAAACCTTATTAGTATAATCTGTTAATTGATGATTGGGCTCAAATCTGATTTGATTAGCTAAAATATGTTAGTTTAATCTTTTTTTTGGACTAATCATATTATTGGGCTTGATTTATATTTCTCAAATGTTAGACAAAGTCATTTGTTAATTTGTTTGGGCTATGAATTAATGAGTAGTAATTGAGACATTTAGTTGAGCCTAATTAAACTAAACTTAGCATTAATAAACCAATTTGTTAATGGTGGGCTAATGACACATGTTATAACTAATATGTCGTCTATTAATGTAAACTAAATTATGTCGTACGTTAACATTATGCTAATATGAATTGCTAAGATTTATAAAATGAATTATATATTGGTTACTAATCCTAGAATGAAAGTAATGGAGTTACTTTACCTAGTAGTTGATTAAAGAGTCACCTTAATAAGTTAATAACGACTTAGATAATAATGACTATTAATGGACCTTTTTATGACCTAAAGTAATAAGTATGACATTATAAGTAGGACAATAACGATATAACAAACCTTGAGTATAATAAGCTCTAACTAATATTTAAGTATAAGGGTTAAATAATGAAACGTATATTAATATCACTATTCTTGACTAGATTAAAAAGGATAAAGCATATTACACGCTTCCCGACTTTCAAGGTTATTAAGCAAGAATCGAGGTAACGTCTCACGCTAACACCCGCACTCCCTTTCCAACTATGTTTTATGATGCTTTTATAATGTTTATGCTATGATATTTATGGTGTGCGGGATGTGAACTGTTTTATTATGCAAATGATGTTTATAAGAAGTATGATTCTGTGAATGATTTGATATAATTAACGTTATGCAATGACTCGTTATGATTTACGAAAAAGTACTTAAAAGAAACGAAACATGATAAATAAAAGTGAAAGATGGTGAATGGCAGTACTATGTTCTATCTCTGGGCCGTGCACGTGTCGTTCTGGTAACTGGCGGCAACGCCACCTTCTGATGGGGGACAAGGTCCTCGGTGGCACCCGCATGATGGCATTATATGCCACCTCTCGATGGGGGACAATGTCCTCGGTGGCTTTGCCTGGCATTATATGCCACCTTCTGATGGGGGACTATGTCCTCGGTGGCTTTGCCGTATGTTACTATTGGCATTGTATGCCACCTTCGATGGGGGATAAAGATCCTCGGTGGCTTTGCCTTACGTTACGATCTATGGCATTATATGCCACCTTCTGATGGGGGAATTATGTCCTCGGTGGCTATGCCTTCTGTTGTACTCGCCAAGTAACCAAAGAAAGTATTATGATAAATTATAACAATGGCTTTTAAATTCCTGATTCGAAGTGCATGTTTACGAAATGGTTTGACTATATTCTCTCCTCCCTGTTTGCTAATAAAATGAATTGAAATGAATCTACGTTGTTAGAGTAGTATGTTACTGAGCCTCGGCTCATGACGTTTTGTTTTCTGTTTTAGGTATGCACATGAAGATGGGATTGCGTAGCAGTGAGGAATAATTTACTTTAAATTATGCGACTATGACAGTTATGTAATCTAAGTTATAAATAGTAAATTATGCAACTCTAGTTATGCTTAACTTAACTATATATATATTTCTAGATTCACTATAACTTTTATAACATGTTTAGTTTATGAAGGAATGTTTGCCTTGTGCTTTCCCGAATGGAAAGTACGGCAGTAACGCACCAACTAAGCAAGATAAGGTCTTCCGCTGCTAAACATTGAATTAATTAACCTAATAATGATGCTTAGAAGTCGGGGCGTTACACTATGTCAGTCGTCATGTTACTTTTCATGAGTCTGTTTTTCCTTAGCTTATACCTCCCTTGTTGGATCACCTATCTCTCCGACTCATGATCCTAGCCTACCACTTACGTCTTGGAGTCCTACGTTGTTTCCTATCTTCTCTAAAGGTCCTCAAACTCATGTTGATGTCTTGCCTACGTCCCATCCACCTCCTGGGGTGTTTTCATTTTCGGATGGCAGCGTCGCTGCACCTGTGCTGCCCTCTTCTCCTACCCGAGACCTGGACCAGCACGTGTCGCAGCCGGCTGCAGCCTCTTCCCCTCGCCACAGTCCCTCTAGTGCGCCTGTGCCAGTAGTCATCCAGTCTAGCTGCCCCTCTACGTCATCCCTGCCCGACAGCATATCCCCCTTCCTTGTGGCTTCCCGTGTCAGCTCACCTTCACCTTATTCGTCCCCCTCCACTTCTCCTCATGATTGTAGTAGCCCGGAGTCCACTGTCGAGTCTCATCCGCATGTGTCCACATTTACTTGTGTTGGGCCACCCTCTTCGCATCATATGCAGACCCGTTCCAAGGCTGGAATTTTCAAACCCAAAAGTTTTCCAGATTTTGTCTCATTAAGTGCAATTGTTCATCCTCCTGATCCTACAAGTTTTTCTAAAGCTAATCAATCTCCTGAATGGAGATAAGCTATGGCCGAAGAGTTCAATGCACTTATCTCTAACAACACTTGGGATTTGGTTCCGTATGATAAAGCAAAAAATGTGGTTGGATCAAAATGGGTTTATAAGACGAAATATAATTCAGATGGGAGTGTTGAGCAAAAAAAGGCTAGATTAGTTGCCCAAGGGAATAGCCAACAGGAAGGTGTAGATTTTGATGAAACGTTTGGCCCTGTCGTTTGGCCTACCACTATTCGACTTGTTCTTTCTCTTGCTATTTCTTATGGTTGGATAATTCGTCAATTGGATGTTAAAAATGCCTTTCTTCATGGTTATCTTATCGAAGAGGTTTACATGAAGCAACCTCCAAGCTTCGCTCATCCTCAATATCCTAATCATGTTTGTCGTCTTAGAAAAGCTTTATATGGTCTCAAACAGGCTCCTAGAGCTTGGTTTCATCGTTTCAGTAGCTTTGTTTTACGACAGGACTTCTTCTGTTCTCAAACAGACACTTCTATGTTTATTTTTCGACGTGGCAAGGATCTTTTATTTCTTCTCTTGTATGTTGATGATATTGTCATTACAGGCAATTCTCCATCATTAGTTCATCGATGCATTTCTTTACTTGCCACTCAGTTTGCTATGAAGGACTTGGGGGATCTTCATTATTTTCTTGGCATTCAGGTTGTCCGTACATCTAAGAGCCTTTTCTTGTCACAACAAAAATATATTCACGACTTGATTCATAAATTTCATTTGCATACCGCTAAGGCTGTGCGTACTCCTCTCCCGTCTAGAACGACACACTCCCTTACTGATGGTGCTTTGCTTGCAGATCCGTCTGAGTACCGTAGTATGGTAAGAGCTTTACAATACTTGACTATGACTCGACCTGATCTTACTTATGCTGTACATTTAGTTGCTCAGTTTATGCATGCTCCCCGTACTACTCACCTTCTTGCCGTCAAGCGTATTTTGGAGTACTTGATAGGTACTCGCCGATCGGGGTTATGGCTTCGTCCATCCCGGGACACTACTATTATCATTGCATACTCCGATGCTGATTGGGCTGGGTGTCCTGATAGTTGTCGTTCTACGACTGGTTATGCGATTTTTCTTGGAGGTAATTTCATTTCTTGGCGCTCTAAAAAGCAACCTACTGTTTCAAAATCTTCCACTGAAGCTGAATATCGAGCCGTAGCTTATACGGTTAGTGACACACTGCATCTACGTTATTTATTGGCCGATCTTGGATTGGTGGTTCGTCGTCCTGTCAAACTTCTTTGTGATAATGTGTCAGCTACTTATCTTACTGTGAATCCTGTGCAACATGATCGTAGTAAACATATTGATGTTGATTATCACTTTGTTCGTGAACGTGTTGCTCATGGTGATCTTATTGTTCGATATGTTCCTACTCAGCTTCAACTTGCAGATATTTTTACTAAGCCATTGTCTGGCCAACGTTTTGATTTTTTGAAATCCAATCTGCATGTGGTTTCCCCCACACAGATTGAGGGGGTGTAATAGAGTAAGCCCAAGGGCAATTATGTAATATAGGTTGTAAAACGATATCTATATATATAGTGCCGGGACTCCCATATTAGGTGAGTCGCCTCATTACTTTCACAGTTACGTTTAGTGAAAAATTATAAAAATTAGATTTAATAACGTACGCATTGATATGCATCCAATGAGATCTCACCTTACTATATTTTTCCAAATGTATTCACCACAAAACCTAATTATATTGGAGATTGTGAATAGTGCCAAGATGCTAATGTTGCAATTATAGCTCGACTTCTACTTCCTTTGTGTATTTGTGATATAATAAAAAAAACTGATTGGTGATAATATTTCTTTGTAGCGAGTACGCCTTCGATTTGTGAGGGTCGTCGGGGGAGTTTGGGAGGAGTCGGTTTTCCAAGGATGACATCCTTTATCATATTCTACCGGTCAATTATCTGAGCAAGTGAATGTTAATCCTTTGTCCGTGGGAATGGGACATTGTGTCATCGCGTGATGTTCTTAAGTACTCTGTATATCTTAATTCCTGCAACTACCTTGTATCTGACAGTGGCCGCAGGCGTTTAGCTTGAAGGCCAGCTTCCATCGACACCCTTGCTGGCTTGATGCATCACCTGACTTCACTGTGTATTGAATGTGCAACTCGCTTTTCCACTGATGACAAATTCTCAAGGCAGACTGCTATCTTAAGGATATTTCTAAGAATACTAGATGAAACTTGAACCATGGTCAGTATTTTCATCAATATTTTGATAAATTTGGGCATTTAGTTAACTAATTATGGTTTCTAATATGATATACGAAATATAATTAATTTGTCTTTCTTCAATACAACCGTTGACATTCCAATTCAAGAGATTGTATACATCATCACAAAGCACCATTACAACAACAAAATGCCAAATCATAACACTCCAAATAGGGACCGAAGGACTTTTTCGACAAATAGGGATCACTTTTGCGGGCCAATACCAATCATCCATGTAATATGTGCCAAAGTGCAACCCACTAGAAGGCAAGCACGTAGAATTGAAGACTTCAAAGAGACAATCAACCAAATATTCTTCATATGTGGATTGAGTTGGGTTTTTACTTTTAGCTTTTTTTAATAGTACTAAATCCAATAACCAAACTCCCTAGTTCCATATTATAGTCTTGATTCGTTTTTCTTGCGGGTATTAAGGTCAATAGAATCCAGAGGAAGGTAAAAAGTGTTTGTGTATTGAAAATAAATTTTATGGGGAAAAAACCGATTTTAGGAGAGAGAATGACAATAAGTGGTAAAAGAAAGATTAAATTACGACTAATTCAACCCTCGAGTTGAATAAACAAAGAAAAACTATTTCCAATAAGCAAATAAATAATGGTGGCAGACAATTTTTCTGGGAAAATCGTGGAAAAGTGTAGAATCAAAAAAGGAAATAAGAATTACATTTTGGGACACTTTAAAAGGAAAGAAGCACTATAATATGGGACGGAGCGAGTACTCAACTTGAGAAGATGGGCTTATTATATGTGAGGGGATAGTTGGAGAAGAGTCTTCATATCATATGTGAAAGTCGTGCATCCAAAAAAGAGGAAGAGGGTGACTAATATATATGTCTAGTGGGCTAATTTCACCTACGATTAATTGGTTTTAAGAAAAAAAAACCTTGTTGGCAGTATGTAGTCAAAATCTCCTTGCGATCGGGCTTGAGTTAGGCCCACTGATGTTTATCACATATCGTGAGTCATAGCTTTATGCATTAATCCCTC
Source organism: Beta corolliflora (assembly GCA_947648045.1). Classification (NCBI taxonomy): domain Eukaryota; kingdom Viridiplantae; phylum Streptophyta; class Magnoliopsida; order Caryophyllales; family Amaranthaceae; genus Beta; species Beta corolliflora. The sequence continues at coordinate 486,706 of CANSZD010003019.1, forward strand.
TTCCTTTTTTGTTTGTCAATATTTTTGCTCAAAAATGTTCGCATCTGTATTAATTTTGAAGTTCTTTTACCAACATAGCATGACCATATGATCAGAATTGCCGAGTATTTTTTGTGTGTGTTGAAGTAATAAAAAAATCACCAGGGACTCGTTCGTTTTCATTGTTTGTTTTTCATTAATACATAATTAAAGATATAATTGATGGTCAAAAATACGTCTTGTAGACCGTGCAAAAAGAAACGAACATTATATTATGGGACAGAGGGAGTAGAAGAGAGTCAAAATGAAGTTAGTGAAAAAAATCAAAAGTCAATATGGTACAACTAAAAGAAAATAGACGTATGACCTAATACATCTATGTTCGACATAGTTATAATATACTTCCTTCATTTTATATTACTTGAAACGTTTTGACTTTTAAAAATATCCACACACTCACTTTAACCATATTTTGTGAATTTTACAAAAGGAAAAAAATATAGTCATATCATATCTTGTTAGATTCACATCGACATCTAGTTTTCAAATATGTGATGAAACCTTGTTAAATTCGTCTTAATATGTAATTTCATAATATAATTATTTATATTTTTATTAATACATAATCAAAGATATAATTAATTGATGGTTAAAGATACGTCTTAAAGACCGTGTAAAAAAGAACAGACATTATATTCCGGGACAGAGGGAGTAGAGAGAGTCAAAATGAACTTAGTGAAAAACGTCAAAAGTCAATATGGTACAACTAAAAGAAAACAGAGGACGTATGACCTAATACATCTATGTTCGACATAGTTATAATATACTTCCTCCATTTCATAATACTTGAAACGTTTTGACTTCTAAAGCATCCACATACTCACTTTGACCGTATTTTGTGAATTTTACATAAGGAAAATATAATCATGTCGGATCTTGAAACATTTCATATAATTCTTACTTATAGGAATTAGAAATATTGATCAAAGTTACACATCGATAAGTGTGCACGGAGAAATGTTTCAAGTAATATGAAATAGAGGAATTATAAATGTACTGGTAACATACTAACATGTTGTACTTGTTCAAGTTGATTCTGTCTATCTTTATTTCGCCACTTGCAACGTTACTCAAAAAAGAATATGATTCCTCCAGAAAAGCTATTCTTAGCTGATTCAGTGATTTGGAACTAACAAATGATGCACTATACCCTGCAAATTTCTTCTCCCTTTATTTCTTTATCTTCACTGCGTTTATGTCATCATACGTTGGTAAAAGCAGTAGTGGTTGAAATATTATATTAGAACCCATGCACTTTTGGAGCTTATAATTCGTTCTGGTTTTATGAGTATGTATAAGTGAATAGTGGATGTACTACAATGGAAACTATACATTTATTTATTTCATCAAAGTACCCACTAATCCTTTAAAGTGCAAAATGTCATAAGATCGACATAAAATAGATGCAAATTAGTAGAATTATTTTCCTATTTGTATGTATGGTTTGCATAACATATAAATAGACGGAGTGTGATCTATATCCTATGGACATCAATTTACTAGTGTAAACATTAAGTCAAAGTGATGAATAAATTTTATAGTTCATCCACGCTAGAATTAGTCCATCCCATAATCTTTTCATGGATAGTTTTGCTGATTTCATTAGTGGTACTCCCACCATGTTAATTTTTTTATTAGAAATTATATAACCAGAGAATGCTTATTACAGATACAATAACCTAAGTCATCCGATATGAAAATATACAAGTTTCAGAATAATTTAAAGAAAGAAGAGAAAATAAACACCTAAAAAACTTAACTTAATTATTGTTCTTACTACATATACAATAACCTAAGTCATCCGATATGATAATATACAAGTTCCGGAATAATTTAAAGAAAGAAGAGAAAATACGTACCTAAAAAACTTAAACTTTTAGTTCTTAGTACACATACAATAACCTAAGTCATCCGATATGATAATATACAAGTTTCGGAATAATTTAAAAAAAGAAGAGAAAATACGTACCTAAAAAGCTTAAACTTATAGTTCTCCAACTCCATGTACATCACCTAATTGATGCAAGACTTAAGAGACTTTTTGTAAGTTGTAACCATTACTAAGGAGCCAATTAAGCTCCATACAAAAAAAAATGTCCAGACATAAACTAAACATGATATCCCATAACGAAAGACACCTAATAACAAAAAAAGAAGCTACAAAGCTAGTAAACCCAACTAAAAGTACAGAGAATTACCACTAAAATCTAGAAAACAAATTAGCATGTCATATGATTCGTTAACTACACAAAAGCTAGGTTAACAAACTAGCATATGTCATATTATTTGTCTTTAAGTATGTCAAAAAGGCATAGTCTTCTGGTGGAGACACCACCCGATGACTTACAGGTCCAAAGTTTGATTCACACCACTAGTGTTCGTGAGTAATTTACCTCCCTCGGGGCCTCCACCCTCCTTACAAGTTACAAGATCGATGTGTTTACAAAATGCGTTTTTGCTTAGAAATATGAGATCGGTGGGCCAATCACAGAGTTTGAAAAAAGAGATTGTGATATATATATATATATGTTGAGAAACAGTGGAATGATACATTCCACTGTTCGTATGTGATGTCCACTGCCCTATATGCATTTAATGCATGGCAGGCAGTTTTTTCTTCGGTACCGCAAATTTTCTTCCGCGCGCGTAAATTGTTGAATTTACAATCGTGTCTGATAGAGGAAATTTTGCTTATAAATACCGGTGTAAGAAATCGTTTTACATCAATACACTCTCTCGATATATTTCTATCTATAGCTTCTCTCTCTCCATATTTCTCACAACACGTTATCAAGACGAGTTTGCTAAAAAAAAAATAAAGGTATACATCCATTCTGTTTCAAGTTCTAAATTTTTTTTTCTCCAAGCCCAAACCTTTACTATCCAAACATGGATCAACAAAGTAACGGGATTAACATTGTTTTACACAATGTCTCTGTCTCGGGTATTCACTTTTGGATAGAGCGAAACAATGTGTCATTCACTACCAACCCCGAGGGGGAAGCGTGAGAGACGGCCCGACCCAAGAACATTAACGACGGTACAAACACCCATACCGGAGAAAACCCACAAACCCCCCGTTCCCAACACCAATAATAACCCTCCTATACAACCAACCGAAAATCAACCTCCACCAAGTAATAAAAGAGATAGGGATGAACGGGGAAGGGACTAGTAGTAAACGTCACCATGCCACTAACCCAGAAAATAAATAATTTGATAATAAAGCCACCTTCATGGAGGGCAAGGACATTTATTTTATGTTATTTCTTTTGCTCTTGAACCGCCTATATGGACGGGTTAATTTTTTTTGAACTTGCCGCCTATATGGACGGCCTAGTGAAACAATAAAATTATTATCTCTTATATGTGCCATAATGTTATATGTATGCAGGGAATAAGCATTCAGAATACTATTATATATTATTGTCTCTAATCTTCTATCTTTTTTTTTTGCATTTGTAGTTACATATATTATATTGTCATTTTACCAACATGCTCTAATATCTATTTGTCAATCTTAAAATTTTATTGCATTGTCTATTTTTAAGCGTTGATGATTCACGATTCGGGATAACCCTCTATAAAAGTGGATTACCCGTCCCATTTTCACCACACATCTCTTATCTTCATCCAATTTTTTTTCTCTAAACTCACAATTTTTTTTCTCTTCATCCTCAACCTTCCGGCCACCATGTTCCACGGCGGCGACGACAACCGTCCTCCACCTTCCTCTTCTTCTTTTGAGGAGGATTTTAGGATGATACGGCTATACTTATTCCTTATAGCCGGTATCTTTTTCCTTCTTATGGCATTCATGATCTATCTCCTCATACACAAATAGGAGACAATTTTTTTTATCTCCCTCGTTGTATTTTTTTTCCCCCATTTTTGGCATCTTTTTTTGTGTCTTTTAAGTGCATTTTTAGGAAGTTTTTTTTGTTTCTCTCACTCATTGTTTTTTTTTTCCCATTTCTGGCATTTTTTTGTTTCGTTATATTGTACGCTATTTTCGTTTTTTTTCTTTTGTTTGTACTGTTTATGTATCATTATAATGATATAAATCAGGGGGAGATAATATATGTGATTTATTATCATTTACTAATTTTAAATATTTACATGTTTGTAGTTAAAATGGGAGATCTAGTTAAAAGACAATTTAACATACTAGATCTATCTCGGGCAAAAGTTCCTAGAATGGACAAGTGGACGCCCAAATGAATTTAAAGGCCCAAGGACGGAACATACAATTAAGGGTGTGACAACCCAACAAGGTGATGCAACTACATCAATTAAAAGGGCGACCGAACAAGAAAAGGCAAAAGCCTTAGTCCTTCTCGTGCATCATTTACATGAAAGTTTAAAACCGAATATCTCCTTGTGGAGGATCCCAAAGAATTATGGGATAGCTCGAGTGAAAGATATGGGCATCACAAAAATGTGCTCCTCCCAAAGGCACAATTTGACCGCTCAATTTGAGATTCCGGGACTTTAAAGCCAAGTGATTACAATTCAACGTTGTTTAGAATTGTATCATTGTTGAAATATTGTGATCATCCCATCACAGAAGAGCAGATGATAGAAAAAACGCTCTCCACTTTCCACGCCTCTAATATAATATTGGCAGAACAATACAGGTTCAGAGCTTTCAAAAAGTACTCTGAGCTAATATCAGTACTGCTTGTGGCTGAACAAAATAATGATCTTCTGCTGAAGAATCATAATCTTAGACCTACGGGGTCTTCAGCCACACGTGAAATAAATGCAATTGAAAGCTCGATCCACCCGAAGCAAATGCTATACATAGAGGTGGACGCGGTAATTACAACAGTCGTGGGAGAGGACGTGGTAATTACCGTGGCAGAGGGCGTGGACGTGGCAGAGGTCGATTTTCCCCAAGAAATAACAATTTTAAAAATTCTGATAAAAATTGGGGACAATCATCTGGAAATCAGAGGCAGTCGTCCTATAAAGGAAATGACACTTGCCACAGATGTGGCATGACTGGGCATTGGGGTCGCACATGTCGTACTGCCAAACATTTGGTAGACCTATACCAGGCTTCAATAAAGAACAAAGGAAAAAATGTTGAAGCAAATTTTGTTAATGAAGCTAATACATCCATGCCCAGCCTTGATGTTTCAGATTTTTTTATGGATAATGCTGAAGCCGAAAACAACTTTGCAATGCATTAATATGCTTAGTTTATTTTAATTACTTCGATAATCATTTTCATGTATTTCCTCTTTTGATTATTAATAAAATATGCATTTTCTTATACTGATCTTCATATTTATTATTTATGAAGATATGGATTTGCCGAAGTTGGATCCAAAGAACAATGTCTCCTCGACAAGTGGGACAACACACACCATATTGAAAAATAAAGAGTATTTTTCAAAACTTACAATATTCCGGGCAAATGTTAGCACAATATCTGGGACAGCCAAGTTAATTGAAGGCTCTGGGAAAGCCTGTATTATATTTCCAAATGGGACAAAATTGATAATCAATGACGCATTATATTCGAGTAAATCTCGAAGAAACCTTATAAGTTTCAAAGATGTACGTCAGAATGGTTACCATTTGGAAACGATGACAGTGAATCAAGAGGAATTTATATGCCTCACGGCAGAAAAATGCGGCAAGAAATACATCTATGAAAAATTGCCAGCAATTTCCTCGGGACTATATCGCATAGAGATACGTCCGATTGAAATTAATATGATATCTAACCAGAAGTTAGATAATAGAGAAATATTTACTCTATGGCATGACCGATTTGGCCATCCTGGCACAGGAATGATGCATAGAATCATTGAAAATTCAATTGGACACTCTATAAAGAATGTCAAAATTCCTCGGTCAAATGAACTATCATGCTCGCATGCTCACTTGGCAAATTGATAATTAGACCATCTCGTAAATAAGATTGCCACCGAATCTCCAATGTTTTTAGAAAGAATACGGGGAGATATTTGTGGGCCTATTCACTCCCGCATGCGGACCATTCCGCTATTTCATGGTATTAATTGATGCATCAACTCGATGGTCACATGTGAGCCTTTTGTCAAGTAGAAATGTTGCATTTGCAAAACTTCCGGCTCAAATAATTCGATTAAGAACTCAATTCCCAGATCATACAATAAAGAGGATAAGATTAGACAATCTTGGGGAATTTACATCCCAAACTTTTAATGATTATTGCATGTCTATTGGGATTGTTGTAGAGCACCCAGTGCCTCATGTACATACACAAAATGGTCTTGCTCGAATCATTAATCAAGAGATCGCAATTAATTGCAAGACCATTAATAATGAGATCAAAATTGCCCTCTTTCGCTTGGGGTCATGCTATATTACATGCAGCAAAGATTAATAAGATTAAGGCCGACGACCTATCATAAATTCTCACCGTTACAATTAGTATCGGGTCGAGGAACCGAATGTATCACATTTGAAAATTTTTGGGTGCGCTTGTACATGTACCTATTGCTCCTCCCCAACGTACTAAAATGGGTCCACAAAGAAGGATGGGCATATATGTTGGATTTGAATCTCCATCAATTATCAAATATTTAGAGCCAACAACTGGTGATTTATTTACGGCTCGATTTGCCGATTTGTCATTTTAATGAGTCAGTATTCCCATCCTTAGGGGGAGAGAAAGTGGACCCACAAAATATAAAAACAGAAATTACATGGAACGCATCGCAAATGTCGTTTCTGGACCCAAGAACAAATTCATGTGAACAAGAAGTCAAGAAAATTGTTCATTTGCAAAGTATTGCAAACCAATTGCCTGATGCATTCACAGATGTTAAGAAAGTGACAAAGTCACATGTGCATGCTGAGAATGCCCCTGCACGAATTGAAATTCCTAATGACAATAAGGCCATTGAAGATGAGTCAATAGCACGTCGAAAACGTGGTAGACCACCCGGTTCTAAAGACTCAAAACCGAGAAAAATGAAAAAGCAAGGAGAAACAACAAACGAAATTAATATAAATCCTCCAAAGGAGCATGATGAAATTCATGATGAAAACAAAAATGAAGATAAGCATGTTCCAGAAGAACATGAACATGAAAGCATAGACAACAATGAAACTTCAATTAATTATGTTTCTACAAAGAAACAATGGAATCGAAAAGATGTTGTCTTGAATGAAATCTTTGCTTACTCCATAGCGGTTGAAATGACATACGATGAAAATGATATAGAACCAAATACAATAGATGAATGTCGCCGCAGAAAAGATTGGCCAAAATGGAAAGAAGCAATTCAAACAGAATTGAAATCACTTGAAAAACGTGAGGTATTCGGACAAATAACCCAAATACCAAAAGGTGTAAAACCAGTTGGGTACAAATGGGTATTCGTGAGAAAACGAAATGAGAAAAATGAAGTTACTAGATATAAGGCAAGGCTAGTAGCCCAAGGCTTCTCTCAAAAGCCAGGGATTGATTATGATGAGACATATTCTCCAGTAGTTGATGCAACTACACTAAGATTTCTGGTAAGCTTATCAGTTTCAAAAGGATTGCAAATGAGGTTAATGGATGTAGTGACTGCATACTTATATGGGTCACTTGACACAGATATTTATATGAAAGTCCCTGATGGACTAAAACTACCAGAAAATCACATGCCCAAAGAGATGTTTTCAATAAAATTGAAAAAGTCACTCTATGGGTTAAAACAATCTGGAAGAATGTGGTATAATCGTCTTAGTGAATACCTATTGAAAGAAGGATTCAAAAATAATCAAATCAGTCCTTGTGTTTTCATAAAGCGATCCAAATCAGGATTCGCCATCATTCTTTGTTTATGTCGATGATTTGAATATTATTGGAACTCCCGAGAGAACTCGGGTTACTTGCAAGGTACTTGATGAAAGAATTTGAGATGAAAGATCTCGGGAGGACAAAATTTTGCCTTGGCTTGCAAATAGAGCATTTGAGAAATGGGATTTTTGTCCATCAATCAAACTATACTGAAAAAGTTCTGAGACGTTTTTTCATGGACAAAGCCCACCCAATAAGTTCTCCAATGATAGTGCGTTCTCTGAATGTGAAAGATGATCCATTCAGACCACGAGAAGAAAATGAAGAAATTCTTGGTCCTGAAGTACCATATTTAAGTGCGATTGGTGCCTTAATGTACTTGGCTAACAATACTCGACCTGACATAGCTTTTTCAGTAAACTTGTTAGCTAGATACAGCAATGCACCAACGAAGAGACATTGGAATGGAATCAGACACTTGTTACGCTATCTTCGAGGAACACAAGATCTTGGATTATTCTACCAGTTGAAACCAAATGCGTCACTCATTGGATATGCAGATGCTGGATACCTATCAGACCCACAAAAGGCTAAGTCTCAATCCGGGTATCTATTCACTTATGGAGGTACTGCAATATCTTGGAAATCCACGAAGCAGACTTTGACGGCCACATCATCAAATCATGCAGAATTAATTGCTCTTTATGAAGCTGGAAGAGAATGTGTATGGCTAAGGTCAATGATCAAGAATATCCAAGAAGAATGTGGGATGGGAATAATAACAACAAACCCAACTATCATCTACGAAGACAATACTGCATGCATCACCCAAGTAAGCGAAGGGTACATCAAAGGAGACAGAACTAAACATTTATCACCAAAGCTCTTCTTCACTCATGACCTCCAAAAGGAAGGGACGATAAACATCCAACAAATCCAATCATGTGATAATCTTGCAGATTTATTCACCAAATCTCTTCCGGCGAAGAAATTTGAAGAATTAGTCCGAAAAATTGGAATGCGGCATCTTCGTGATGTATGCTAATTCAGGGGGAGTATTATATGCACTGCACTCTTTTTCCCTTCGATCAGGTTTTTATCCCACTGGGTTTTTCCTGACAAGGTTTTTAATGAGGCAGTTAATTTTAAGCATATAAGGATACACAATAGTTGTACTCTTTCCCTAGTTATGGATTTTTCCCACAGGGTTTTTCCTAACAAGGTTCTTAATGAGACAACGTCTATTATGAGTTATCAGTGGACATTCAAGGGGGAGTGTTGAGAAACAGTGGAATGATACATTCCACTGTTCGTATGTGATGTCCACTGCCCTATATGCATTTAATGCATGGCAGGCAGTTTTTTCTTCAGACCGCAAATTTTCTTCCGCGGCGCGTAAATTGTTGAATTTACAATCGTGTACAGTAGGAAATTTTGCTTATAAATACCGGTGTAAGAAATCAGTTTTTACATCAATACACTCTCTGATATATTTCTATCTATAGCTTCTCTCTCTCTCCATATTTCTCACAACAATATATATATATATATATATATATATATATATATATATATATATATATATATATATATATATATATATATATATATATATATATATATATATATATATATATATATATTGTTATAATCAATGAAATTGATTATATCTCAAACATTCACACATTTTGGTAGAGAAATCATGAAACCCAGTTTATCATTTTATTGGGAGAGAAAACTCATATTATTACAATATCTACGAAAATGGAAAGATATTGAATTAGATCTAACTGTAGGAAATATTACATTATTTATAGACTAGTATGCAAGCTGGCAGCTTAGCATACTTATATCAGAAAAGTAAAGAGGTTGCCAACATGGCACCTTTATAACAGAATAAAAGAAGTTAAGCTGATTCAGTTGTGATATCACCAATACCCTCCTCAAGCTTGGCAGGGAGAAAGAGTGAAGCATGCCAAGCTTGGATAAGAGGTTGTTGAACTGAGAAGAAGGTAAAATTTTTGTGAAAACATCTGCAAGTTGTTGAGCAGTAGGCATATAATGAACTTCAAGCAAGCCTTCCATGATCTTATCTCTTGTAAAATGGCAATCAATCTCTATGTGTTTCGTTCTTTCATGAAACACAAGATTGTGTGCAATGTGCAAAGCACTTTGATTGTCACAATGTAAAGAGACAGGTTGTAACTGAGTAACTCCAAGTTCTTCAAGCAGCCATACTAGCCAAGTGACCTGTGAGGCAGCAGTGGCCATGGCCCTATACTCGGCCTCTGAAGAAGATCTTGATATTGTGGACTGTTTCTTGCTCTTCCAGCTGATAGGAGATGACCCAAGCAAGAGAACATAACCAGAAATTGATCTTCTAGAATTAGGACAAGCACCCCAATCACTGTCAGTATATGCTTGTAAAGAAAGGTGATATGAGGCTCTCAGTAAAATACCCTGACTAGGAGTAGAAGCAATGTACTTTAGAGTGTGAAGAAGAGCATTGAAGTGAGGCAATCTAGGTGTATGCATGAACTGACTTAATGTTTGTACAGTATAACATAAGTCAGGTCTAGTGTTTGTCAAGAAGTTAAGCTTGCCCACAATACTTCTCTACAATTCTGGATCAGGATGTAAGTCTCCTTCATCAGCCAATAATTTCAAGTTGAGTGGGAGAGGAGTACCAACTGCTTTAGTGGAAGAATGCCCAGCAAATTGTAAAAGTTCCTTAGTGAACTTATGTTGAGTAAGAGCTATGCCATCAGCTGTGTAATTCACCTCAATTCCCAGAAAAAAATGGAGCTTTCCCAAGTATTTAATACTAAAGACTGCATCAAGATGAGCTTTAAGAGAGTGAATAGAAGTAGGATCTGTGCCTGTTACAATAATATCATCAACATAAACTGCTGCAATGGTGATGTGTCCAGAAGTGTTCTTGATGAAGAGAGAATAATCATGTTTGGACTGTTTGAAACCTAGATGAGTGAGCTCATGAAGAAGTTTGGCAAACCATTGCCTTGATGCTTGCTTTAAGCCATAAAGGGATTTCTTGAGTTTACAAACATAATTGTGAGGATTAGGAACTCCTTCAGGCATCTTCATATACACTTCCTCATGGAGATCCCCATGAAGGAAGGCATTATTAACATCAAGTTGATAAATATCCCACCGTTTAGAAGCAGCCACATCAAGTATACTTCTCACAGTTGCCATTTTAACAACAGGAGAAAAGGTCTCTTGGTAATCAATACCATACTTTTGTGTAAACCCTTTGGCAACCAACCGAGCCTTATATCTTTCTAAACTGCCATCTGCTTTAAGCTTTACCTTGTATACCCACTTGCACCCTATAGGTTTCTTGTTGGAGGGTAATGGAACAACATCCCAAGTGTGGTTATCATTGAGAGCCTTTATTTCTTTATTCATAGCAAGAATCCAATTTGGGTTAGTAGCAGTAGCTTTATAAGAAGATGGTTCTTGTAATGACTCAATAGATGAAAGAAAAGCTTTGTGAAGTGGAGAGCTAAGCTTGACAAGGTTACACCAATGTTGTGTAATAGTAGCAGCTCTAGAAGGGGGAAGAGTGAACTGAAAATCATGAAGATGTGCAGGAACTTTAGTAGATCTTGTAGACCTGCGAATAGGAACTGGAGAAGATGGGGAAGAGGTAGGATGTGAAGAGCTATTGATATTGGTACTAGTAGTAGAAGCACTACTAGTGACAGGAGTGCTGCTAGTGGCAAAACTAGTAGAAGCTGACTCAACAGGAGAAGAAAAAGAAGGCGCAGGAGACAATGTAGAGGGAGAAGAAGGAAAAGATGTGTAAGTAGAAGTAGGTATATCAGGCATATTAAGAAAAATGCCAGGAAGATCATAATAAGAAAGTGGTGTAAGGGAGGTAGAAGAGGGAAGAAAGAAAGGAATTGGAGAAGAATGTGAAGAACAATGATAGCGAAAGTGTTTTTCACGGAAAACACATCCCTACTAACTTGTATTTTCATAGTTTGAAGATTAAGGACTTTATAAGCCTTTTGATTGGATGGATATCTAATAAAAACACAGGGTTGAGCCCTAGGATCAAACTTAGATCTGTTTTCTTTGATAGTAGAAACATAGCAGAGACATCCAAAAGCTCTAAAATGATCAATATTAGGAGCATGTCCATGAAGTTTAAAGTAAGGGGAAGAAAAATTCAAGGATTTGAGGGGAAGTCTATTAATAATATGTCTTTGCAAGCAAGAATAGACTCTCCCCAATAAGATGGAGGCAATTTATACTGAAAGAACAAAGACCTTGCTGTTTCAAGCAAGTGTCTGTGCTTTCTCTCCACAACTCCATTTTGTTGTGGAGTTTGAGCACAACTTTTCTGGCAAATAATTCCTTTGGAATTATAAAATTGTAACATAGCACCCTCAGTCAATTCTTTAGCATTATCTGATCTCACAGTGAGAACAGATGCATCAAATTGAGTAGCAGCATAAATCACAAAATTTTGAACAATATTCACAATATCAGATTTATATTTCAAGAAATGAACCCAAGTACATATTGAGAAATCATCTACAATGGTGAGGAACAATTTACAACCATTGTGCGTATGTGTACTGTATGGACCCCAGACATCTACATGGATGAGTTGAAATGGCTTAGTGGTTTTAATGGAACTGTGAGGAAAAGGAAGTCTGGTTTGTTTGGCTACAGGACAAAGCTAACAAATACAATCTGAGATGTTCCTAGTATCAATGTCAGGTTTTATTAGAGAAAGTTGTTTCAGGGCAAAGTGTCCTAATCTCAAATGCCACAGTTTGGCTATTTGATTACAAGAAGAAGATATAGTAGCATGTGCAGCATGCTTGGAAACAACATTGGAAACAGTAGTGGAACCAGCAGAGAGAGACAAAGTAGCTTCAGTACAATATAAGCCTTGTTTGAGCTTACCAAGAGCTTGTACTTGGATCAACTGTGGCCCCTGAATCATGCAAGAATCAGCATTAAATATCACTTGACAACTCATATCTACACACAGCTTGTGTATAGAAATGAGATTAAATTGAAAGTGTGGAACATGAAGAACATCTTTCAATATTATGCTATCATTCAATTGGACAGTTCCTATATGAGCAATAGCAATTTTGCTACCATCTGGAATGGTGATGGTTGCAGCAGCATCAGAAATAGGAGTATAAGACACAAACATTGTGAGATCTTGACAAATGTGGTCAGTTGCACCACTATCAAGCACCCATTCTGTAGTAAAAGCATACATAAGACAAAGTTTACCTGCCAGGAAGACATTAGCTTGTCTAGGTTCTGAGTGATCAGCAAACATATGACCTGATTGTTTGCCTAGCAAACTCAAGCAGCTGATTATACTGTTCTGTAGTAAGAGTGGTAGAACCTTCCTGAGGATTATCATGTGTTTCCTGAATGTGTGAATCACTCTCATCAAAACCTTGAACCATATTAGCACTTCTTCTGTCTTTATTCCAACTAGCAGGGTAGCCATGGATCTTGTAACATCTTTCAATTCCATGGCCGGGCATTTCTGATCTTCACAATACCAAGATGACTGCCTTTTATTCCCAGATAACATCTTGGACTGATTATTCCCAGATTGTCCCTTAAAAGATGATGGATAACCAGAACTACCACCTTTGTCATAACTAGATGTTCTGTATCCTTTGTTTGAAAAACCTCTCATATCAGCAGCAAGAGCTAATGGTTGTTGCTCTTGGATAATGAGATTACTAATTTCCTTGTGTCTTTCTTCTTGTGTGCAAAGTCTATAAGCAGTGGTCATATTTGGTAATGGATCCATCGTGAGAACATTGGTCCTTACATAGCAAAATCATCATTCAATTTCATTAGAAACATAAAAAGTCTCTTCTTTTGTTGTGATTTTAACATCTTTTGTGTCAATGCACATGAGCAGTTGTTACATGAACATACTAGAAGAGGATCAACGCTGTCTATTTCATCCCAAACAGCCTTTATTTTGGCGAAAAACTCAGAAACAAGTTCAAATTTCTCCTGGTGTAGCTCAGATAAAGTCTGCTCCAAAGAGTATTGTTGTGTAGATGAAGTATGACCAAATCTTTCTTCTAGGTCTCTCCACAACTCCTTCGCAGTCTTACAAAACCAAACACTTTTAGCAATATTCTTTTCTAATGAGAAAAATAACCATCCAAGCACAAGGTCATTACATCTGTGCCAAGCTGCATGTTTTGCATCAGTTGCTGCAGGACATTCTAGACTTCCATCAACAAATCCTAATTTGTTCCTTGATGAAAGACCTAACATAATTGATCTGTTCGAGTCATTGTAACCAGTGCCATTGAATAATTCGTTAACAAGCTTAATGTTACTATTATCTGCAGGATGTATGTAGTACACACTCCCTAGTACAGCAGTAGGATCAACAACAGTATTACTAGTAGTCACCCTTTTTGTTTTTTATCTCAAATCAATTTTATCCTCAAATGATTACACCTCAAAAAAGAACTTCAAAGAAGTACACCTAAATCAATCAATCCTCAAGAAAACCTCAAAGAATTACTCCTCAATCAACCTCAGAAAACCTCAAAGAATTACACCTCAATCAACCTCAGTATAAAAAAATTTCAAGATTCAATTCGCAAAATCATGAAAACAACTAAACCAGCACACATACAATCAATCAATCTCACAGAAAACTCCGGAAAACAAACAATTAAGCAATCGCATCAAACGCATCAACAATCGCATCAAATTTTCTCCAGAAAGAACAAAAAACTAGTGCGATTTCAGGACAGATTTTACCAGAACTTCAGGAGAAATTTCACTCATATTGTCAGCAAGAAAGAACTTCAATCTTCGTGAATTCAAAGCAGAATCGAGCTATGTAGCTCTGATACCATGTTATAATCAATGAAATTGATTTTATCTCAAACATTCACACATTTTGGTAGAGAAATCATGAAACTCAGTTTATCATTTTATTGAGAGAGAAAACTCATATTATTACAATATCTACGAAAATGGAAAGATATTGAATTAGATCTAACTGTAGGAAATATTACAGTATTTATAGACTAGTATGCAAGCTGGCAGCTTAGCATACTTATATCGAAAAAGTAAAGAGGTTGCCAACATGGCACCTTTATAACAGAATAAAAGAAGTTAAGCTGATTCAGTTGTGATATCACCAATATATTTTTTATTTTCCGCTCTAAAATAAGTGAAATGTTTCTATGAGAGTTTGAAAATTGCTTCACTTATTTCAAAACATATGAAGTATTATTTATTCTTTCCTGGGAAGAGCGAGCCTGTGTAACACTATATGGATAATGGATTATGAAGCATTATATGGGAAGATTGTGTCATACATAACCCAGCGGCTTTTGCCTTTTGTCAATTTGTCAATTTATTAATTACTGCTAATGCTCATTTGATTGCTTCATTATAGTATATAAGACATACTTTTCTCTTTCAGGAAAAACTTGAGGTCAAATCGTGTGAATGTTACTGGTTTTCCATTTTTTTATTAACCTAAGCTCCCTATCTCATATAGAACTTATATAACCTTGTTTAGTTGTTGCTTTGTACTTTCCGAATGAGCAAGTACTAATCAAACTCATAATTAATTAAGTCTTATTTCCCAATCAACTTGACAAAACAACTCTATAGTAGATTCTTTTTACCAATCATAATCAAAAGAATACAACGAATTAAATAAAAATAATTATAAACTTATAGGTTCCTAAAAGGCTATAATACAAATCGTATTGTTTAAACTAATGTTAGAAATACACATGACCTCTATCTAGAGGGAGGAAAACGTGAGCGCAAATGTCATGTTCTACTATCACTATTCTAGTATTGAACTCATATGTTGAATATACATTATCAATCAAAAATGGGGGAAAGCCTTTGAATAGCCAAAACTCAATACATTTGGGGCATGGATAAGGACTAAGAATTAATTGATTTTAAGCATACATGTTTTTAAGGAATAAAGCTTGCTTTAAAATTTTGTTTATTAGTTCGTCTTACTTTTATGTTTAAATATTTAAGCAGTGGGAAAAGTAATTGCTTGGCGCCCCAAGTGAAGTATGTACAACTCTATTAAAAATAAAAGGTGGTAGTCTCAGTTTGGCCTCCTAATCAGTCAAAAATAAAATTTATTAGTACCCTAAACTCTTCCAAGTGATACTCATGTCATGTTAAAACTAATTTGCAGTACCAAGCGAAGCAATTGTAGGTACTACTGTACTTTTTTTTTTTTGAAGAAACCCCTCAAGGGGTACGTAATTCATTAAATCACTTGAAGCAAGACTTACAATAAAATCCCGGAAATCATCAAGCCACACTCGTTTCCCACTCTCCCAAGGTTGGAAGTGAGCTAACTCATGTGCAACACGGTTCTCCGATCGCTGAACAAAAGACCAACTAACAAACATAAATGAAGAAACTACATTGAAAATGTCCTCAATAACAAGATGAAAATCACTCGACCCTTGCACATTATGCTGAAGCGCTTGAATCACCGACAAACAATCACTTTAACCTCCACCCTCTCGAACCCCAATTCCTTCGCCAGCATCATACCCTCAAGCACCGCCTTCGCTTACCCCACCCGCGGCTCCAGGGACACACAGGCTTGGACCACAGCACACCCAACACCCTCCCCTTCACTGCTCCTACAAACCACACCCTGCCCAGCACCCCTCTCGCCCATTTGCCCAGCATCCACGTTGATTTTCACTCTATCCTCACATGGCGGCTTCCAGACAGTTGGGAATGCAGCACTTCCCTTCGAGCTTACCTTCTTTCGCCCCTCCAACGCATCCTTAAACTCCTCATGCGTCTTCCTAGCGTACTGCACAATAGTGAGCGGCTCGTCAAACACTCCTTCCATCAAAGCTCGGCAGCGAGCTCCCCAAATCGCCCAGCACATCGAGAGAAACAACTCCACACTCTCAATACCCAGCTTCTTAAAACACCACCCCCACCAATCAGCCACCCTCTCACACCCCTTTGGTGGTTCAACATCGAGCCCGCACAACTCCCACACCGACTGGGCCAGCGCACACGAGAACAAAGCGTGAAACCCGGACTCCTGCACTCCACCACAAATGCCACACACTGCTGAAATCTACGAGACACGCCGACTAAGACCCAAGCGAGTAGGAAGAGCCTCTAGAGCAGCACACCAACCAAAGGTCTTGACCCTAGGCAGCACATTAACATGCCACACCTGCTGCCATAGCTCGTTAATATCAGATGAAGCTTCTTCGGTGGCAGCCTGTACATCCCCCACCAAGGCCCGGTAGGCAGAACGAACCGAGTATAATCCATTCTTCTCCAAGTCCCAGCAAAGAACATCCTCAGGTAATCTCCTACTAGTTGGAATGCTCAAGATTCGATCGACTTCAAATGGCAAGAATAATTGAGAAAGGAGCTCACCATTCCAAACCTTTCGAATCGGGTCAATCAAAGCTCCTACTTGCACATCTTCACTCGCCTCCCCTCTAGGTGAGAGAATTTTCCTAGTTTGAGTTCCCGGGAGCCAAGGGTCCTTCCACATTCGAATCTTCTCACCATTACCAACCCTCAATCTCAACCCTCTTCTAAGAACCCATTTTGCTTCCCAAATACGTACCCCTCCAAGTATAACTTAGGCGAACACCCAACTCAGACTCCATAAACGAGGAATTCGGATAATAACGGGCCTTAAAGATTTGTTCAATCAAACTCCCACTAGCCATCACAAGTCTCCACGCCTGTTTATATGTACTAGTTTACTAATTTACTAATATGGCTAATAGATTCCAAATTAGGTTTCATCTGATAAGGACTATTAAACAACCTCAATGAGAAGTAATTTCATGGTCCTAAGATAATGAACTTCTTTTCTTTTAAGGTGTAGTATTAACTTTTTACACTATATGTATAATTATATTAATATTTTCTTACTGATATAAATACAAGCCTTTCCATTTAAATATTGTAGAATTTGTCTTAATGATTATATTATTTCTTAAAATTTAATAACCTTTTCACTTCAAATAAAAGATATAACTTATATTCAACTTGTAGTAATAGATAACTAACGATATTACTGATCGAATTGGTGTACTGGCAAACATGAAAAAGCAATATGATAAAGCTGAGATAAAGGGAGGAAGTAACAGTCGAAACTGAAAATAGGAAAACTGGCGTAATTAGATACCTTCGACAAACGAAATCATTCTTACACTACGGTTGTATTCTTTTCACTTGTATTTGATTCGTTGAAGTTATAGTGTTCATGAACTGAACTACGATAATATAACCCTTATTAGAACTACTCTAAACTCGTGCTCTCCTAAAATAAGAGTTTTCTTAAGGTGAAAAAAACAAATTAAAGCAAGTATTAGGGAACACACATGAGTATTAGGGGACATACATGATTTTTTCATTGTTTGGTTGACATTAGCCTATAATTCAGTACATACGTTAGTATTATTTGTTTTGTTCCGTATCAGAAATGGTAGATGGTATTTGTAAGGTGGTGTCCAAAGAGATCGGTACATGTCTAAGTCCGAGTGATGTCCAGTCCAAGGAACGTCAAGGGTTCTACAAAATGAACACTGTAAACTGGCATGTGGTGATTCCGGAAACGCCCCTTTGATACTTAAATCAATAGTGATGACGTAATTAAGATTAGAAGAGAGCTGCTTTGGGAATGAGAATTTGCGTACCTGAATTATGAGGATCTGGTCCCTATTTATAATGTTTCAAAAGAGGCGGTTGTCATGACGCTAACAATGCCGCACGATAATTCTGCCAATGGGTTGGTATGGTTGATAGGTGTGTCGCGCACCTAACAAAGATAATTCCTAACTAACCTCCTAACTATGTAGCAGGGCAAGTCAAGGTCGAATCCACAGAGACAAACAATATCAAACACTAGATATCTTGACTTAATTTAACTAAACAAGTGACAAACAACGGTGGAAAAGATGTTGAACTAATACTAACGCTAAACTATAACAACTACTAATAGCACACGAGGTAAAATCAATTAATAAAGGCATCCAAAATTATGTATCCCCACTAGCACGAATAATACATGAATAATTCCCATCCCAATAAACATAATCACTGATCCAAAGGAGTAATGCACCCTAAAAATACCAAAGATCTCTCCCGATCGAGTACCTATGGCTACTCTAAACAAGCAATCATACCTATTTCCATGGAATCATGCAAGAAAGAGACATTAAACATGGCATCACAAACTAATTCCTAGTAATCCTATCTACTTATTCCCATAGAGATATTCATACTCTTGATTGAATCAACAAATCCATCTAGGTTCAATTCCCATTGAAAACAAGACATAAGGAATCAATTCATAATCACCTATCCCTAGTATGATAATGAAAATAAGCACAATTCAATCAAGCAAGGACAATTAATCACATCAAATTGGGGTTATGGGGGGGGGGGATATTCATGTATTAATCATTGCTAGGGTTCAACTTAACCCTAGATTATAGAACTACTCACTCATAATTGAAATAACAAAGCAATTAATAAATAAATTAAAAGACATAACAATAAAGGAAGAGAAGAAAGTAGAAAAACTTATTCTTTACTTGAATGAATCAATCCAAAGTAGCCAATTTGTAGAAATCCAGGTTCAATAATGGAGTTTTCTCTCAAAAAGCTCTCTAAAAAGTAGTATTATCTTTTCTAATAATGAAAAACTGCTCAAAAGTCTGTTTAATAAAACCTAATATCGCCTACATAAACTAGAAAAGGAAATAATTAAAAGTCGCGAAATTCTGACGAGTAGCAGTGTGCACGGGCAAGCAGGATCTTGCACGGGCGTGCATCATGGTGCACGGGCAAGCTGAATCCTGCTTGGGCGTGCACACGAAACAGAAGGTTTTTGGTGTTTTGGTTTACAATAGTGCACGGGCAAGCAGAATCTCGCTTGGGCGTGCGCCTTGGTGCGTGGGCAAGCAAGATTCTGCTTGGGCGTGCGCCTTGGTGCGTGGGCAAGCGAGATTCTGCTTGGTCCCGCAAAGAAAGTATTCTTCAACATCATCATTCTTTTAACCCCAAAGCACTCAAACTCATCTTCTCGCATCCGGGAACCGCCAAGTAGACCATCTACGAACCATATTAGCTTCTCTTAGTCACAATCGGCCTCAAGAACCTGAAAATCACATAAAAGAGCCGAAAGTATCTCGAAATAACACAATGGTTCAAAAGAATGCTCAAATCATGCAATTCGATCTAAGATGCACTAAAAACTTCATGAAAATGAGACTTAATACCTACCTATATGCAACTAAAAACCGACTTATCAAACTCCCCCAAGCTAAACTAATGCTTGTCCTCAAGCATTCCAACATGAAACATAGGGAAAAGTAAGACAAAAACTCTTCAAGCACACACACAACAAGGTTTTCAAGTCAATCTTCAATGTGAAAATGGAACCATGAAGGGAATAAACACAAAACTATTCAATCCAAGTCCTTGATCTCATAATTGTGATTTGACAACCAATATTACCACTTTGCTCCCCCAAACTTGTCATGACCATAGATGATAACCCTCACTCTAGTCGTGCACACAACACTCATGTGTATAAAAAGGGTCAAATAATCGCTCAAGGCTCCATTCCATTGATTATATCCTACCATAAGCTTGCACATCTTCTCACTCTCCACCGCTATGGGACTACGTTATATGCGAAGAATCATGAGGGCTTATATTGTTTGTAATGAAGGCTTAAGGTATGGGTGTGGGAAGTTCTAGAAAAGTAGTGCTCAAAGGGGAAAGTGAAGCTTTTTTTTTCTTTTTTTTTCAAACACCTTTGAGAACAATTACTAAACTCCAAACGCACACATTTTAATTTCACTTCATTTCTTTTCTCATTAACTAATTCATAACTCCTCAACTATAAACTCCAATTTCCTTTTATTACGCACTAAAGACATAAATCACAATCTTTTTTTTTCTTTTTTTTTCTCTTTTTTTTTTCAATAAAGGATTTAACAAATCATCTACAAGAGGAAACAATAATAGGAGTTTCAAAGAAAGTAACTATGAGGAGGTGAACTCAACACAATCAAACACCACAAAATATATCCAATGTCACAGTTAACTTCATCAACATAGCTTCACAATCCCCAAGGTAGGACAAGGTAAAGGGTTACAGATGTAGTTAATCAAAAGAAACAGGCTAGGCTCAAAGGGGTAACAAAAAGGGAGTAATCAATGTAGGTGGCATTTGGCCATGTAGCTCAGAAACAACAATTGCCTCAATCATATTCAATGCATAAACAAGTCAATGCGGTCTCGAGGAGTATCAATGCAAGTTCTAGAGAATAATAACCAAAGAAGAGCATCACACATGAAAAGAAAGACTAAAAAGATATCAGTCCATTAGGCTCAAATAACCTCACTAGGTAGATTTTTGGCTAACAAGTATAGTCAAGTCTCCCTTGGGAGGATCAAACCGTCTTACCACAAACCATTCAAATCACAACGAGCAAGGAGAGATCAAAAATAGTTCAGAGTTATTCAAATCATGCTTAGACTTCACATAGAGATGAGCATAGAACCAAGCTTAGTGTGTACTATCAGCAGAGATCAATCCTAAATGCAACCTAAAATGCAACTTAATAATGAAACTATATGCGAGAACGGGGAATAAAGAATGCCTAGATGATGAATATGTACAGATGATGTGGTAAATCCCTCCCCCAAACTAGCATGTCACAATGTCCGCAATGTGACAAAGGTAAATAGTAGACACAAAGAAAGGGGCAGGGTACTCACAAATCCTCACTAAGGAGGGGAGAGTGAAGGGTTCGGGAACCCTGGTGACTGCATCCAAGTATTGAAATTTTCCAAGATTGTAAATATGGATGACAAGTTCTTCTTTATAATGCACTGCTCTGCCTTAATCTCAGCAACTGAATGTTGGACTTTTGCAAGTGATCTGTCAATCGACGCAGAAGAAGGAGTGCTAGATATAACCAAGGTATCCTCATTAAGAACATCCACTCTCTCAACAATTTCTCCCATAGATGGAGAAGCCATGGAGTTTGTGAGTATGTACTCCATCTTCTCATCACCTATTTCAAAGGTGATTTTTCCCTTTTTCATATCAATTATAGCTTCAGCAGTGGCCAAAAAGGGTCTCCCAAGAATAATAGGAACGTTTGCATCTTCTTCCATTTCCATAACAACAAAATCACATGGAATGAAAAATTTTCCGACTCTAAGAGGAACATCTTCAAGGATGCCAAGGGGGAACTTGACTGTTCTATCTGCTAGTTGTAAGGAGATGCGTGTGGGTTTCAGTTCACCCATATTAAGCTTCTTGCAGATTGACAAGGGCATGAGACTGACACTTGCTCCAAGATCACATAAGGCATTCTTGATTTCAATATCACCAAGCTTAACAGGAATAGAATAACTGCCTGGATCTCCTAGCTTCTTTGGAAGCTTGTTCTGCAAAATAGCACTACACTCAACTGTTAGTGAAACAG
The DNA here is from genome assembly GCA_947648045.1 of Beta corolliflora. Classification (NCBI taxonomy): domain Eukaryota; kingdom Viridiplantae; phylum Streptophyta; class Magnoliopsida; order Caryophyllales; family Amaranthaceae; genus Beta; species Beta corolliflora. The sequence goes on from CANSZD010003019.1 coordinate 509,068, forward strand.
TGACATTCTCTTCAATTTTTCTCTTGTTGTAAAGCATGTCTTTCAAAAACTTAGCATAAGAAGGCATCTCCGAGATAGCATCCAAGAAAGGGATGTTAATGTGCAACTTCTTCAAAATATCACGGAACTTCCCATACTTCTTCTCTAGCTTTGCTTGTGCCAATCTTTGAGGGAATGGAACAGGTGGCTTGTATGGTGTAATAGGTATGACAACAGGTTCCTTTTTCTCAGTCTCCTTAGCTTCCTCTTCCAACACTTTTTCGCCTTGATCTTCTTCACTCGGCTTTTTGGACTCTTCTGCACTATTCCTTTGGTCATTCACCTTCCTACAGGGATCTTGCAATTCTCTACCACTTCTCAATGAGATAGCATGGATATACCCCTTTGGGTTTGGTTCGGTTTGTCCTGGAAGTTGGCCTGAAGGTTTTGAGAGGTGACTGATTTGTTGAGCAAGTTAGGTCATCTGATTCTCCATCATTTTATTATGAGCATGAATTTGTTGAAGGAAGTTGCTGAAGAAGTCATTCTGCTTCGCTTGATATTCAATTTGTTTTGCCTGAGAAGAAGCTAAATTCTCTATGATGGTTTCAAGGTTGGATGTTGAGCATGAGGAGGAGGAGTTGAATGGTGGCCTTTGTTGGAAACTGGGTGGTTGGGAGTAGTTTGTGGGTGGAGGTTGAGGTTGGTTATTTTTGTAAGAGAAGTATGGATGATTCTTCCAACCTGGGTTATATGTGTTTGAGTATGGGTTGTTTTGTGGTCTTGTGTTTGTGTTTAGGAGGGCATTAGCTTGCTCAGTTACTGCTCTCATGGTGTTGTATTGACACTCATTCAATGAGTGACCTTGAACTTCACAAATCATACAAACAGGTGCTATTGATCCGCTACTCAGTTGGTCAACCTTAGCTGCCAAAACCTGCACAGTGTTAGTTAAAGTAGCAATAGCGTCAACCTCATACTTACCTCCCCTTTTAAGGGCTCCACGAGACATAGTCCAATCATTCAAATAATTGTTGGCAGCCATATCATCCAACAATGTCTTCGCATCGTCTGGAGTTTTAGCCATGAAAGTACCGCCAGATGCGGCATCTATAGAACTTCGAACATCATGCTTCAGACCATTGTAAAATGTCTGAATCAATAGCCACTCAGGAATGCCATGGTGTGGACACTGCCTTTGCAAAGCCTTGTATCTCTGCCATACCTCATAGAGAGACTCCAATTCCTGTTGTTGAAAACCAGATATCTCATTTCTGAACTTGGAAGTTCTCATAGGAGGGAAGAACTTGTAGAGAAAAGCCTTTTTCAGTTCTGGCCATGTGGCAATCTTCCTCACTTCTTCTTCTTTCAACCATTCTTTTGCTTCGTCCCTGAGAGAAAAAGGAAAAGCACAATATCGAATCAAATCATCAGAAACATTTATTAGTTTTAAAGTATTACACTTCTCTAGGAAGTTAGCCAAATGATCAGTAGGGCTCTCCTTGGGTGTTCCCGCATATGAGTCCTGTAAGATGAACTGAATGAATTGTGGCTTGAGCTCGAAATGTGTAGCAGTTGTAGTTGGTCTGGTAATGGTGGTGGTGGTCTCATCGGGCATATCATATTCCCGTAGAGACTTGGGTGGTGCTTCGTTTCCCATTGTTGATTGTTGTTTTCTTCTTTGACCTCCTAATCTCCTTGCTGTAGCTTCGATCTCGCGATCAAGAGTAATTAGATCTTGTGAACCCTTGCTACGAGTGCGCATGCAACAAAAAGACTGAAAGAAAAGAGATCAAACAACAAATAGAGTAACAATGATCGAATAAAAATAAGTTTAGCTAAATAAAGCAAAGATAAACTAATCTAATACCGTTAGTCCCCGGCAATGGCGCCAAATTTGATAGGTGTGTCGCGCACCTAACAAAGATAATTCCTAACTAACCTCCTAACTATGTAGCAGGGCAAGTCAAGGTCGAATCCACAGAGACAAACAATATCAAACACTAGATATCTTGACTTAATTTAACTAAACAAGTGACAAACAACGGTGGAAAAGATGTTGAACTAATACTAACGCTAAACTATAACAACTACTAATAGCACACGAGGTAAAATCAATTAATAAAGGCATCCAAAATTATGTATCCCCACTAGCACGAATAATACATGAATAATTCCCATCCCAATAAACATAATCACTGATCCAAAGGAGTAATGCACCCTAAAAATACCAAAGATCTCTCCCGATCGAGTACCTATGGCTACTCTAAACAAGCAATCATACCTATTTCCATGGAATCATGCAAGAAAGAGACATTAAACATGGCATCACAAACTAATTCCTAGTAATCCTATCTACTTATTCCCATAGAGATATTCATACTCTTGATTGAATCAACAAATCCATCTAGGTTCAATTCCCATTGAAAACAAGACATAAGGAATCAATTCAAAATCACCTATCCCTAGTATGATAATGAAAATAAGCACAATTCAATCAAGCAAGGACAATTAATCACATCAAATTGGGGTTATGGGGGGGGGATATTCATGTATTTAATCATTGCTAGGGTTCAACTTAACCCTAGATTATAGAACAACTAACTCATAATTGAAATAACAAAGCAATTAATAAATAAATTAAAAGACATAACAATAAAGGAAGAGAAGAAAGTAGAAAAACTTATTCTTTACTTGAATGAATCAATCCAAAGTAGCCAACTTGTAGAAATCCAGGTTCAATAATGGAGTTTTCTCTCAAAAAGCTCTCTAAAAAGTAGTATTATCTTTTCTAATAATGAAAAGCTGCTCAAAAGTCTGTTTAATAAAATCTAATATCGCCTACATAAACTAGAAAAGGAAATAATTAAAAGTCGCGAAATTCTGACGAGTAGTAGTGTGCACGGGCAAGTAGGATCTTGCACGGGCATGCATCATGGTGCACGGGCAAGCAGAATCCTGCTTGGGCGTGTACACGAAACATAAGGTTTTTGGAGTTTTGGTTTACAATAGTGCACGGGCAAGCGGAATCTCGCTTGGGCGTGCGCCTTGGTGCGTGGGCAAGCGAGACTCTGCTTGGGCGTGCGCCTTGGTGCGTGGGCAAGCGAGATTCTGCTTGGTCCCGCAAAGAAAGTATTCTTCAATATAATCATTCTTTCAACCCAAAGCACTCAAACTCATCTTCTCACATCCGGAAACCGCCAAGTAGACCATCTACGAACCATATTAGCTTCGCTTAGTCACGATCGGCCTCAAGAACCTGAAAATCACACAAAAGAGCCGAAAGTATCTCGAAATAACACAATGGTTCAAAAGAATGCTCAAATCATGCAATTCGATCTAAGATGCACTAAAAACTTCATGAAAATGAGACTTAATACCTACCTATATGCAACTAAAAACCGACTTATCAATGGTCCTGGCTCGGAATGGAAATTTGGTCCAGGGGCATTTTTGTCTTTTCATGTTGTGTGCAGAATAGCCAGTCCCAGGACGATTTATGGGGCCTTTACAGGTCCAGCTGGACATGGGCTGGAACATGGTTTATATTAGGAGAACATGTTTTATGGATGAAATCTCCTTATTCACTCATACATGAATCAATTCAAAAAAAAAGTGAAAATAAATAATTGAAAATAAATGGTTGTAGTATTTTTTCTTAGTTACCCATTAGCTTTTAGTTTTATAGTCATAAAAATTAGCAAAGAATAGTTTTAACTACCTTTCAAATTTTTTATTAAGTTTAAGGACATAATCTCTTCGACATAAAACAACTGAACTGAACTGAACTGAATTAAATTATAACTAATAGTAATGATAATAATTTAGGAACTGAACTAAACCGAATTGAACTGAACTGAACTGATTGCAACTGAATTGAACTGAACTGAAAATAAGCTGGGGAGAACAGGCCCTAATTACCTTTTATAATATAAAGTTTTTGGAATTTGCTACTCATTTCGGGCATGTTCTCTTCAGCATAAAAACATTAACCGAATCGAGCCGAATCAAGTGAAGCGACCGATTGCAACTGAACTAAACTGAACTGAATTGAACTGAACCGAACTGAACGGAATTAAATTATAACTAATAATAATGATAATAATTTAAGAACTAAACTGAATTGAACTGAACTGAATTGAACTGATTGGAACTGAACTGAACTGATTGCAACTGAACTGAACTGAACTGAATTGAACTGAACTGAAAATAAGCTGGGGAGAACATATCCTTAATGGCTTAATTATACGTCCAAATATCTATAAACAATGGCCGGCTATTATTATTCTTTGATTACTTTCCCGCATAATTTATTTAGGGCAACACTATTTACCGCCCGTATTTACTAAAAATCGCCCGTATTAATTTCAATACATTCCTAAACTACCCCTACATATAGTGGCCCTCACTCACACTCTCAATCTTCCTTTCACTCTCAATCTTCCTTTCACTCTCGATCTCCCTCTCACCCACACTCACACTCTCACTCTTCTCTCACCTCACACCAACCACCACACCAACCACCACCACCACCACCGCAACCACCACCAACGCAACCACCACCACGGACCACCACCAACGCAACCACCACCACCACCGCAACCACAAACAACGGACCACCACCACCTCTCCACCAAAAACACCACCGCAAGCACAAACACCGGTCCACCACCACCGCTCAGCAACACCGCACCGCCACCACCACCACGCGAGGACACTCACCACGAGGAGCATGGGTCCAAGCAAGAAGGTGAAACAAGCCGGAGAATCATCAACCCGAGTTAGTGTCAATTTGTTTTCGCCGAAAAATACCCACCACCGCCATTGCTAAGAAACTGAAGTTTCGTTTCCTTCTTGATCGAGGAAACGAAAATTTTTTTTCGTTTCCTCCACCGAGGAAACGAAGTTCTTTTTCGTTTCCGCCGCGGAGGAAACAAAACAGATATTCGTTTCCTCGGTGGAGGAAACGAAAAAACCTCTTGGTTCCATGGAAACAAAACAGATCTTCGTTGCCATGTTTTTTTTTTAAAAAAAATTTCGAATGTTTTGTTGCGGTTATTTGATGAATAATATTATGTTTTGTTGTAATATCAGTAATAATATTATGTTTTGCATGTTTTTTTTGAATAATATTATGTTTTACATGTTTTTTGTGAATAATATTATGTTTTACATGTTTTTTGTGAATAATATTATGTTTTGCATGTTTTTTTTGAATAATATTATGTTTTGATCGTGTTAGTAGTGATGTTATCATGTTATTTAGTTATAATAATAATATTATTTAGTGATATTAACATGTTATAATTCGTAATTATATTCGCTAATGTTGATAGCATGTTATAATTTGTAATTATATTCAATAATGTAGCATGTTATAATATTTAGTGAAATTAGCATGTTATGCGACAAATTTAGTTATATTAATGTTAATATGATATAATAACGACGAAGGTGCTACATATTGAATTAAATAGTTTAAAATGATTAAATTGTGATTAATAAAAAATATTGATAGTTAGGCTCAGTCGAGGGATTTAGGCCGCAAGAGTGTGGGTGTTGAGGGATCTAGGCCACGACACACTCGATCTCGTGGTACCAATGCATCGAGTAGGAAGGCGAGGGCAGAAGAGCAGGTTAGGGCGGATTCTATTCCTGAGGATGCGCCTCATAGTCCGGGTTGGGATACCGAGGATGAGGAAGATTTGGAAAATGCTTTGAGTGGTGATCCAGAGGAAGCCACTTCCCGTGTCACTGTGAGGGAGGGTAGAGGAGAGAGGTTTGTTTCGGAGTCGTCAGGTTCCGCACGTAGTCGGACTTCGAGCAGGGCCAGAGCTGCTAGTGATACTTCCTAGAGAGTTACGAAGTATATGCCAGGGGGCCCTATTAACGGTAGCGTGATTCCTAGACGTGTTGGTCGTCCAGGAGATTGTTCATCGAACTACATGGACTGGTATTCTGCATATTCTCATCCTATCCTTCTCGTTGAGGACATCATGGATCGGCCCGGGGTCACACTACAAACACACACTATGTATGCATTTCGTATTCTAAGTTAAGGTTTTTGTTGTTAATTATTATTGTTACCTAACATAACTAACTTATTATTACATATTTTGCAGTGGATGGCCCGACATTTTGACTGTACGAGAGCTTTGCTGGAGGATCGGCACAACGATCAACGCCTCAAAACTTCGATGTCATGTGAGATGATGGATGCGATGACTCGAGATTAGGATATGGCACTGCGGTTAGACCGTGCTCGCGACCCTCCTCATGATGATGGTGATGATGAGTAGTTTTGATGATGTGTTTTGATGTACTAGTTTAGATAAGTTTGTTTGGTTGATGTACAATTTACGCTGAATTTGTTTTGTTATGTAGTAGGACTTCCCAATTACTATGCGGATATTACAAACTAGAACTTTGATTTTATGCAACATATTATACTAATCATTAGATCCGTCATTATATCATAATATGAATATCATTATACTAATCATTAGATCCGTCATTATATCATAATATGAATATCATTATACTAATCATTACAAAACATTGACTGAAAGTTACAAACTATAATATACGACAAAAATTAATCCGGTAACCAACATCATGATAATATATACTAGGTAGTGAGTAAATAGTCCCACAAAGTGCGTCTCACAGCATACAACTGATCCCACCCATTAACACTATCATCATGCATGGTATGCCATAAGTTATGAATGGGTGGTATGGGTGATCCGGGTGCCAACTCTAATCTAATGTAATGCTGATAACTGTCAAGATCTGCAATCACTAGCTCCGCAGTCGGGCCGGTTGCTACTGACCGTGATTCACTAGTAGAATAATTGCTTATTGCTGCGGTTTTACCCATACGCAGCAATATATCACGTAAAAAGAAAGGTAAAATATAAAATAAAGATATTGCTGCGGTTTCGATGGTTTCAACGGGAAAATATGCTGTCATCCTAACCTCTCATCTCTCTCTCTTCTCATCCTTCTTCTTTGCCGGCCTTCCTCCTTCGCCGGCCATCCTTCTCCGGTTTCCTCGTTCGTCGGTTGTATCTCGTCTTTCCTCGACATCTTCCACCGTACTACTACTCCTACTTCGACAGAGCGAAACGAAGCTCTAACAATGGCAGATGATGCGCAAGATAGCGAACGGTGCATGAAATTTTCTCTCAAATCAAGGACGCCATTGATGTGCAAGAGACTCACGCTTTGGATGTCCATCGTATATTTTCGATTTGGTGGTTGATTTTGTTTTGATTTTGTGCGATTTTTGGGTGGTTGATTTCAATTTGATTTTGTTTGAAGCAGATTTGTGGACTTGAATGGTTGCTTGATTCAGGGTCTTTGAGTCGATTGGTGGTTATGGCAGTGGACACGACGGTGGTTCGTATGTTCAATGATAGAAATGGTGGTGGAGACTAGACTCGGTAATGGAGCTTGTAGTGGTGATCACTACAAGAACCCGTGTAATTACCGACTGACATTAAAACGGTCGGTAGATCCAATATTACCGACTGGTTAAAAGTCTGTAGGTAAATACCAACCGTCATGTATCACAACCGACCGCATGGCGGTAGGTGAATTTTTTAACAAGGAACACTAAACCGACCAACCCAACTCCCAGAGTTGGTCCTCATTCCATATAAAAGGACAAAAAAAACCCTAGTTCTAACCACCCACCTCCCCTCTCTTCAATTTCTCTTTCTCTCTAAGTTGCCCGGTCCAGCAGTTCATCTTCTCCCTTTCTGCGTTCTTTTTATCTGTCTCCAAGGATTTGAAAATCCCCTCAATCGGCATTGTTCATAATTGAAGCAGCTTTCTCTCTCCCACTTTCTTGCATTTTATTGGCGATCTATATTCGAGTTTTTGTATTTAAGATGAAGATGGCAACAGGAGGCTTTGCGGTGAAGAACTCTAATGAATTCAATAGAAAATCTGAACTTATGGTTTTAGTAATTTTGTCCTACTTTTAGATCTATGGTATGAAAGTTATCTAATTTTTTTTTTACTGTAGTTCGTTTTTTTTTTTTTTTTTTTTTTGTAATTTTTCAGATCTAGTTTACCAATCTTGTATATATATATATATCTTTGTAAGTGATTCTTTTTCTTCGAATGTAACATTGAAATAAATTTATATCTTGATTCATGTTAATTTTTAAATGTAGTCTTTAACTTACCAAGATCTGTTAATTTACTACTTTTATATCGTCAAATCTGGTTTTCTTTGTTTGCCTTAATATTGTGTTGGTTGATGTTTAATTTGTCTCATATTTCTTTCTTTCTAGTGGTTTGTTAGATTTGATTCAGATGTTCGAAATCAGTGCATCTCTTATGAGGGAGTCACTGGTTTCGTCTTTTTTTTTTTAATTTTGTGTTGATAAATTACCGACTGACTGACGGTCGGTATCCTCCAAATTACCTACCGATTAACAGTCGGTAATTTTACCGACCATTAAACTGTCGGTGATTTTCGTTTACCGACCACGGGTTTACTAACGGATTGAAAACGACCGTTTAGCGGTCGGTAAATCGTTTACCGACTGTTTTAGGGAAATTACCGACCGCTTTTGGCGGTAGTTAAAAGAACGGATTCTTGTAGTGGATGGTAGTTAAGTAGTGGTGCTTGTGGTGGTGGTTCGTATGTTTTGTTCTCCTTTCGGATACGGCGAATGACGGTGGTGATGTTTTGTTCTCGAATGACAGGGCACTTGATGTACTGTGTTTGTTTTTCTTTTTTTCTTTTTACTTTTCGATTTTCAGATTTTTATTTTTTATTTGTAATATATTTTTCTGCTGTTTTTTTGTTTTGCTTATTTTTATTTTGATCTGCTAGTTTCTTAATTTTTGTTTGAATTTGTTTCTTAATTTTTTCATTTCTGTTTCTTAATTTTTTAGTTTCTTACGTTTTAGTTTTAATTTGTTTCTTAGTCTTTTCAATTCAGTTTTTTAATTTTTTAGTTTGTTTTTCTCAGATTTAGTTTCTCTTTTTCGTTTGTTTTTCTTAGTTTTATGTCTCTTTTTATAATGGGTGTTTGGATTGTTGTAGCTATGTAACATATTATAATTGTACTATAACTACAACAAAAATTAAGCCTCGAGAAATTAAAAAAAAAAATTTTTACCTGCCCTGCGTCTATTGCTGCGGTTTTGGAAAGAAACCGCAGCAATAGACCTGTATTTTTAATATTAAAAAAATACCTGTTGCTGCGGTTTTGGATAGAAACAGCAATAGGTTTAACCTATTGCTGCGATTTTTGCCAGAAACCGCAGCAATAGCTTGACCTATTGCTGCGGTCAAAAACCACAGCAATAGGTTAATTACCTATTGTTGCGCCCTTAATTGTTGCGCGGCCAAAACCGCCGCAATAGACCACTTAATGACCGCAACAATAAGCATTTATTCTACTAGTGATTGCCAAGGAAGGACAGTGACACACGGATAAAGGGTTCCTTCTGGGCCCAGTCCAACCAAAATGACTACGGCGTTGAAGATCTGAGCAATAGGAAACAAGTCTTGCGCACATACCATCCAATGCGCGTCAGTACACGATCCTCCATACCAGGTAATGCGCTTTATTGCTGCGTCAATCTGATCATAGTAAATACATCTGTAAACTTCCCGATGAGCAGCAATCTCATTTGCCATTTGAGTGCGGACAAAACCCCAATGGTTTTCACCACTCAAAAAAGCATCTCGCAAATGTATCGAAATCCACGATTCTACCGTCATTGGACATTCGTCCATCTAACGATGTACTGACCAATAATCCCCGAAACATACTTGTAGAATGGAAACCCACTAGAACTGACATCATTATCCACGTTTTGCCGACCTACAACAATAAAATTATTCACTATTAATATTATAATTACATAAAGATCAATATTATAATAATCAATACATATAATTAACAAACATATTACCTGTAGAAGTTGACATGCTCATAACTGAACCTACTGATCTGATACCTCTCTTTGACGACCCACGAGATGTGTACTCAAAACCACTCTTGTTACGCTTTGTACTTGGATGTTTCTTTCGTGGTCTTCCTTTGGGGTTCTCAACAACGTTAGGCTCAAAAGCTGAATCATCGGGATTACGCAGATGATCCTCTAAAACCCGGGTAGCACTCCGCAAGATGGCAGGATCACTATTTAGTACTGAGAATCCTGTACTGCCTCAGATATAAAATCAGGGTTGTTAACCCCATCACCAAGGATCAAAGTAGTCCAATAAGGTTGTAAGTCTGTCAAGTACAGACTCTGGTTCGCCTCCAAGCGTCTGCGTATGGCGCATGCACAAGGAATGCCATGTGTGGTTCTCAACGAGCAACCACATCGCTCATAGACCTCATTGGCCAACTCCCGCATACGTGTTTCCTCAAGCCGTAAGAGCTCTAAACAGTAATGCGAGACTCGACCGTTTAGCTTATGCAAAGCCGCATTCTTGTACAAGATCCCATGTCGACGGCGACTTACCTCCAGGTCATTCTCCACCTGATTTTCTATCTCACTATGAGCAATAGAAAATATGGTGTCCAATGCACCTGTACTACTAAAAACCCAAGACTTCAGAGCTGAGTGTGAACTTTCAACTCGGCCAGTGCACGTATTCCCAAGATGAAGAACATTGTTCGTTCATGCCCGAACAAACTTCTCTTTGTACACAAGCCAAGTAGTTTCCACGTACTCGATGATTTTAGGGCATTGTCTGTAAACATCTCTCATGCATTCAACCGCCGCTAGATAACCCATCTCGGAGGTGGAGTCAATTATCCGATACCAACTTCGCTTCAAAAATCTCTGACCAGCATCGGGGTTACCCATGATGAAATTCACTCTACTCTGCACATCTTTGTTGATATGCCATCTACATAACAAATGTGCAGAGTTAGGAAACACTTCCTGGACCGCTTTCATAAGACCCAAATCACGATCAGTTATGAGTGTAACAGGGACACAATTCACCCCGATAAGCAACCTAAACTTATCCAACACCTAATTGTAACATTAGCTATTTCGTTCCATCAGAGCATAACCAACAATAAAGTTCTTGTTACAAGGTGTCATCCCAATGAGCTCTAGAAAAGGCATGTTATACTTGTTGGTTTATTTTGTACGTAGCATCCATACCAACAACATGCGGATAAGTACGAAGGATATCTGCCGACCGAGGGTACACCATGAACGCCTGTGTCATTACAGTTGTCTCCTCGTCCTGTCTTATCCAATGAAGGTAGTTGTGCCCTCGAGCAAGGTGGGGGAATTGTTGCATCACGTCTCTACCATCCATTGCTTCCCTTCTATCCTTTTCCTTCAGGTTGTAGAAGTGTCTCATATTTGGATGATCGTCGGGAAATTTCACATTAACTACTTTCATGATACAAGCAGGCCTAACGTGCGACTTAATCATATCGCGAGCGAAAACCTTAGCCGCGGGACTTAGGCCGCTCATGGGTCGGTGGCCCTCACGGTAATGAATAAACTCATGATTGTGCATGCCACTTATCCCTGGATCTGCTTTAATCACCCATCCTGTTTGATTAGGGTAATCCATAAACATTATCTTAACTCCCGCTCTACATCCACATGCTTTTGTTTTTGTAGCTACACGTTCTGCTACGCTAAGATCCCTACCTTCACCTCGATATCTTTCACCCCGGTTACATTTCATATAAACATACTCTCGACCACTAGCCTCAGTTCTATGATTTGACGAAATTACCATCACAAACCCAATTTCACGTGCCCTTGTTTCAACCCAAGCTTGTAATTCCTTTTTATCAGCCCAAAGCATTTCATTATAAAACGTGATTATAATCTATATAATCACCCATAAAATTCGGCAAATAAACCTAAAACATTTTAACCTTTACTATTTAGACTATTAATCTATATAATCACAACTATTAATATTAACTAAATATTCAATAAATACCCATTAACAAAAAAATATATTTTTGCACGACTATTATTTGCTAACAACTAATTATCATAATAATTCAAATAATACGCAACTATATTCATTTTAAACTTATAATTACACAACCTAATAACAAATCAACATTAACAGATTTTCAGAACAATGCTAATCAGAAAATTACTATTAATGTGCGAATTAACAGGTTCTATGCGCATATTAATGCACGGTAACGAATCAGATCTTCGTTTCCTCCATGGAGGTAACGAAATTCTGTTTCATTTCCTCCATGGACGAAACGAAGATATGTTTCGTTACCTCCATGGAGGAAACGAAAAAGCATATTGTTATCGTGAGTTGGTGGCGGAAAAAAAAAATTTAAAAACTAACCACATTCCGTTCCGGTACTGTTGGCGGCGTTGACGGTTCTTCGTCGGATATTGTGATGCTCCGGTGGTGTTGTGACAGTGGTGGTCCGCGACAGTGAGGTGGTGCTCCGGTAGTGGTGGTTGTCCGCGGTGGTGGTGGTACCTCCGGTGATGGTGGGTGCGCAAGTGTGGTTCCAGTGATGGTGGTCCTCCGGTGGAGGTGATCCGCCGGTGGTGATGCTCGAGTGTAACTCCGGTGGTGGTGGTGGTGGTGGTGATGCCGGTGGTGGTGGTCTGGTAGGAGGTGAGAAAGGGGTGATAAAGTAGGAGTAGAGTGAGTTTGGATGAGAGGTGAGAGAGTAAGAGTAGGGTGAAAGGGGAGGGGTATGGGGGGCATTTAAAGGAAAAAATACGGGCGGCAAATAACGATAGGGTTTATTTATTTTCCCTCTTAATTTGCTGTATAAAACTAAGAATGGGAAAATTGGGGTTTGATTTTGGGGTATTTATTCATTTCTATAATTAGCCTCATATAATCTTGTGCCTATTAAGAATATTAGGGAAGAATGGATATAGGATTGATATCTTTGGATATATCATATCTTCGCCAAATATTATTTTTGGATTTATTTTCAATAAGTGTTTGGTAAATATTAGAAATATTGTCTCCTAAATCTAATCTTGTGCTACCATGGGTGTTTTTTTTGAACTGGTATCTTCTCCATTTCCTAAAAAATTTGGATGGTCCTTAAATCAAATAATTTGAAAATGCATGAATGGGAAAATTAGGGTTTGTTTTTTGGGTTATTTATTCATTTCTATAATTAGCCTCATATAATCCTCCACGAAGATAATAAGAAAATCTTACATTCTTACCCTTGTGGTGGCATAGGTCATGTTGACAAAACCATGTACATTGTCCTCTTCCATACATTTACCTTCTCAAGAATATGTTTTAAGTACATTTATTGTCCATATTTCATGCAAATCACACATGTCACTGAATCCTAAATTATTTTAGGATGAACTTGATGGTAATTATGTTTTTGGAAGTACATTATGCTTTAAACTTCATACATACAAAATAATATGATGTTGGTGCGTTTTACCTTTGGATTCTTCGCCATAGATTTATTATATATACACACCGCTATTAGTTGGAGGGAACTAAGTAACCGAGGATAATTGTTGTAGGAATCAATATAGGGTTATTATTAATTAATGCATATATAAAGTTGTTCACAAACTGCAAACACAAATGTATTTTCTAAGAATATCTTACCTTTATTTAAGCGTGCTACACATCATACGAAAGACTTTTTGTTTATGTCTAATAGATCTGAGTATCCAACACTGTTGGAACTTGGACGGTTGGACCTATAATACGTTCATTTGGTAGACTATTATTGGTAGGATGACCGAGTTATCTCGTTAGCTAACTACTGAAGGAATATATAGAAATATTTATTTTCATTCCTTCAAAAGTAAGGCCGTAGCTCTCCAAATTCGATCATTCTCTTGGTTGGATTTTGAAAGATTGGTACGTCTTCTCCTTAACCGTTCCGTACCTTCTAAACTTTGCTTTCCCCTTTCATCCGATGCAATAAAGGGGTGGTTCATGCAAATTCTAACTTTCTCACCTCCCTTGACTCCCTGCCATCCGTTGTGATTGGTGGGCATATAAATAGCTAGCTAGGGACCTCTTTTCAGTAACCTTTGTACCAAATATGGTGATAAAACGAATGATTTCTCAAGGCAAAAAACTTGACTTCGTCCAAATCACAACGGAAAATATCAATTGATAAGAAGGTGACAAGAAACGCCACGTCTTAAAATAAGAATCCAAATCTTCTGCCTCGTATATCACTTATGTGCTACTTTTTTTTTGAGGGGAAAAAGTGAGGTGCATATATTAACTTGCGGACAAAGCGTCCATTAATACATAAGGAGACACCTCCGCTGGACAATGACGTTCCCAGCACTGTTCAACACCAAAAGGAATATATCTAGCTAGGTGATGGGCTACAAAGTTGCCATCCATGAGCACATGAGACCATCTAACAGAGACAAAATCCTTACTAAGAGACAAAGCATCCTCAAGAACTGTATCTAAGTCAGAAAAGAAAATTGAACCTCTAGACAAACGATTTTTAATAGTAACACAATCCGTCTCAAACACCACATCATGAAGATTATGAGCTTTAGCTATTTTAATGGCCAAGCAAAGAGCCTTCCCCTCCGCCACAGCCACAGGCCAGCAGGCCTTAGTGCGACGCTACGCGGCAAACAACACTTCACCGTTATGATCTCGAGCCACAACCCCAAGACCTACCCAGCCATCCTCACTCACGGAAGCATCCGAATTTACCTTGACACAAACCCCTGATGGTGGAACCCATTGCTTAGAAGGCGCATGAGTAGCAGCTCTCACCCCACCATAAATCTTCTTAGTATATAAACCATACTCCACTGCAGCTTTATGAGAGTAATCCACAATTTGCTCATTTGTTCTACAAAAATCCTCAAAGACCACTTTATTACATCTGTGCCATAAATTGTAAGCTAAATAGCTTAACTTCACCAAATCATCATTATCAATGTTCTGCCACGCATTCCAAAAATCACTCCACTCCATAAATTCATCTTGGGGCAATTTATCACTACACTCAGCCAACATTCAGGCTTCTCGTACTGTTGGGTATATGATGTCATATGGAGCTCAATGTGTGTATGGTGTGGAGATGAGGTTGCGTGATGCTTACTTTGGCGAAAATCGGCTGGTTTGAAGTCCCGCCCGATGGCATCGGGCGGGGTCGATCTTCTTGTCTGGTGCATTAAAGCTAGGCGCCCGATGGAATCGGGCGGTCTCGCCCGATCGGGCAAGGTACCGATCTTCATCGGGCGAACGACCGGGCGAAGGTCGCCCGATCGGGCCCGAGAGCAGTTTTGGTCTGGCGTATAACCGCCCGATCGGGTGGATGTCGCCCGACCCGATCGGGCGGAGGCTTATTTCACGCGGGGAGGGCGATTTCCCGATTTAAGTTATATTTAGGTTTAACCTATTGCCATAACTACATTATTATTCATCATTATTCTCAGATTCAAGAGAGAAAAAGTTAGAGAGAAATCTTAGAGAGCTTTTGTAACCTTCTTGAACATTCATCGATTCCTAGTGCAGATTCGTGGTTTTTCTCCCAGTTCTTGGGTTTCCACGTAAAAGTTCTTGTGTGTTCTTTCCTGCTTTGTTATTTGTTGTTCTATTATTGTTTGCTATTATTTTAGATTGATAGTCAATAGAACTTACAAGTGGTATCAAGAGCTAGGTTGGTTTATTGTCTAGATCTAGAATAATTAACATAGAGGATGCAAAGATTAGAATTGAGAAGTTTGATGGAACAGATTTTGGATATTGGAAGATGCAAATAGAAGACATCTTATATCAAAAGAATCTGTTTCAACCTCTGTCTACAAAGCCAGATGACATTGAAGAGGCTAAGTGGAAGGTACTCGATCGGCAGGCACTAGCGGTGGTGCGATTGACATTGGCTCGGACTGTGGCGTTCAATGTCAAGGATATCAAAACAACGGCGGAATTAATCAAAGCACTGTCAGATATGTATGAGAAGCCCTCGACAATGAATAAGGTATATCTGATGCGCCGTTTATTTGATTTAGAGATGAATAATGGTAGTTCTCGCTGTCGAACATATTAATGAATTTAATTCAATAATAAGTCGGTTATCTTCGGTGAACATTATATTTGATGATGAAGTGAAAGCCTTAATTTGGTTGTCCTCCTTACCCGTTGCTTGGGAAACCGTAGTAATGCTTCTTGTTAGCAATTCTTTCCGTAAAGAAAAATTGGTGTATGATGTTGTCTCGTGATCCGATTTTGAGTGAGAGTATTCGAAGGAAGGAGAGTGGAGAATCATCTCGGGAGCATACAAGATGCGAGGGTAGAAGGAGAGGAAAAACAAAGGGAAAAGGAAAGAATTTTCGGGGTAGATCAAAGTCTAGGGGCCGGAGTAAGTCAAAAGGCGGGGCTAGTATTACTGTTGGAATTGTGGTGAGAAGGGTCATCCAAAGAGGGAGTGTCCACATCCCAAGAAGAAGGGTGGAAAGTCCGACCATAATGATAAACGGGGAGGATAGTGATAACTCATCGATTTATTCTGCATCGAATGAGATTGAGGATGCTTTGGTCCTAAGTGTTGATAGTTCCATAGAGTCGTGGATCCTAGATTCGGGGGCATCGTTTCACTCTTCACCTATGAGGGAGCTGTTTCATGACTTCAAAGCAAAGAAGTTGGGTAAGGTCTATCTTAGCTTGCTGATGACAAGACCTTGGATATCATGGGGAAGGGAGATGTGATTGTCAGGACTGCAAATGGGGGAACTTTAAAACTGCATGATGTTAGGTACATTCCAAGGCCTAGCAAAGAATCGATTTACGTGAGTCAACTGGACTCATGTGGCTACAAGACTGTGTTCGTGAGGGGAAGTGGAAAATTTCTAAAGGTTCCATGATCTTGGCTAGAGGTACTAAGATGGGAACACTATACACTATTGCGGGGTGTACGAGACATGGTTCTTTGCGGCTACGGTGGATGAGACTAAGTTATGGCATACTAGACTTGGTCACATGAGTGAGAAAGGGATGAAGATTTTAGCTTCAAGTGGCAAATTGTCAGGATTGAAATCAGTTGACATGGAATTTTGTGAGAGTTGTGTCTATGGCAAGCAGAAAAAGGTGACTTTCACAAAAGCCAAGAAAGAGTTGAAAACTGAGAAGCTAGAGTTGGTGCACACTGATTTATGGGGGCCTTCCCCAGTCAGATCCCTTGGTGACTCACGTTACTTTGTTACTTTCATTGATGACTACGACGGAGAAGGTATGGGTCTACTTCATGAAGAGGAAATCGAGCTTCATGAGACCTTCAAGAAGTGGAAGGGCGAGGTAGAGAATCGGACCGGAATGAAAATTAAGTGCATTAAGTCGATAATGGAGGTGAGTATGAATTGGCGAGTACACAAAGCTCGTGAGGAGAATGGCATCATTCGAAGAGGACTGCATTCCGGGGAAACCTCGACGGGAATGGGGTCGCGAGAGAGGATGAACGGGACACCGAGCGAAAGGGCTAGAAGTATAAGGTTGCATGCGGGGCTACCTAAAACATTGCAGGCGGTCGGTTAGTACGGCGGCACTTACTTGATCAACAAGGGGACCATCGGTCCCATTGGAGTTCAAGCTACCAGAGGAGGTTTGGAGTGGGAAGGAGGTAAATCTTTCTTTTCTGAAATTATTTGGTTGTGTTGCATATGTTCAATCTGAGAAACGCGACAAGTTAGACCCAAAGGCCGTTAAATGTTACTTTATTGGGTATGGTTCTGAGAAGTATGGGTATCGATGTTGGGAACCTAAAAGTAGGAAGATTTTGAGACACTGTGATGTCACTTTTGATGAGACTAAGGCGTATAAGGATGTTTATGGTGATAAATCTGAGATTACTGATCTAGTGGGAGATCAGGAGGAGGAGTTTATGGTGACCGAAGGCATTGATGGAAGAGATGTCATTGTTCCGGAAACGGGTTGAGCAACATGGAGATGAAGCTCATACTCCTACGGGGGTCCGATTCGGGATGAGTCGGATAACTCACAAAGAAGGTAATTCAGATGGCGCTACTGTCACACCACCAAGAGGCTCCAGTTCTAGTGCGGGAAGAATAGTCTCTCAAGTTGACTTGAGAAAATCTGCAAGGGTGTCCAAAGCACCAAATCGATATTCCCCTTCTATGTTTTATTTGCTACTAACTGATGCAGGTGAACCAGAATCATATAAAGAAGCAATAAATTCGACTGATTCATCTAAGTGGGAGTTAGCCATGAAAGATGAGATGTAGTCCCTGGAAACGAATCAGACATGGGAGTTGTCTGCATTACCTGCAGGAATGAGAGCTCTGAGCAACAAGTGGATCTTCAGATTGAAGAAAGAGCCTAATGGAAATGTCAGGTATAAGGCAAGATTATTGGTAAAGGGGTTCCTACAACAGGAGGGCATTAACTACAACGAGATATTTGCTCCTGTTGTAAAGTTGACTACTATACGTATCTTGCTGGCTATTGTTGCTGCTGAGAATCTGTTCTTAGAACCAATGGATATTAAGACCGCGTTTCTACATGGTGATCTGGATGAGGAGATCTACATGAAGCAACCGGATGGTTTCAAAGTTCGTGGAAAAGAGAACTTAGTGTGCAAGCTCAAGAGGAGCTTATATGGATTGAAGCGAGCTCGAGACACGGTGGTACATAAAATTTGACACCTTTATGTGTAGCGGTGGGTTCAAGAGAGCCGATAGCGATCATTGTTGCTATTTTCGAGGTATGTAAATGATTATGTTTATTTACTTCGTATGTTGATGATATCTTCGATTCTTTGGGTACGAGCATGGAGGTGATAAATAGTGTGAAGGGAAAACCGTCACGGAAATTTGAGATGAAGGATTTGGGTGAATCTACACAAATCTTAGGTATGAGGATTTTCAGGGACAAGTCTACTGGCATGTTGAAATTGTCTCAGGAAGATTATATTCTAAAGGTACTTAAGAGGTTTAATGTGGGAGATGCAAAACCCAGAAATTCGCCGCTTCCTAGCGACCTCAAATTGACAAGGGAGCACTCACCAACTACGTAAGAAGAAAAGGAGCGGATGGCCACTTGTTCCCTATGCTTCGGCGGTTGGTAGCTTGATGTATGCCATGGTTTGCACACGGCCGGACATTGCTTTTGCAAGTGGGAGTTGTGAGTAGATTTGTTTCTAATCCAGGTGGGAAACATTGGGATGCTGTGAAGTGGTTACTAAGGTACTTGAAGGGCACTTCAAGTATGGGGCTTTGTTTCTGGAAGAAAGGAGTGAAGCTTGAGGGTTATGTTGATGCTGATCTCAGTGGAGATATCGATACTAGCAAAAGTACGTCTGGATATGTCTCTACTGTTGGTTGTACTGCAGTGAGCTGGATGTCCAAGTTACAGAAGTGTATCTCTCTGTCTAGTACAGAGTCTGAGTATGTGGCTATGTCTGAGGCAGGTAAGGAGATAGAATGGCTTATTGGTTTTCTTGAAGAGATGGGCATTAAACAGGAGAAAGTGATACTTTACAGTGATAGTCAAAGTGCAGTGCATTTGGCTAAGAATCCTATGTATCATTGTAGGACCAAACATATTCGTCGGCGCTTTCACTACATTAAGAGTTTAGTGGAGGAGAATGTGTTGTATCTGGAGAAAGTGTTGGGTGCTAAGAACCCAGCAGATATGCTCACTAAGAGTGTGAGTTGTGACAAACTAATGTTGTGCCGAACCTTTGTTGGCCTTCGGTAATTACTGATGAAGGTGGTGCTTTAGGAATTGAGATGAATGGAGAGATGATGATGGTATAAGGTATTCTTCACTTACACCCATCTCCAAGTGGGAGATTGTTGGGTATATGATGTCATATGGAGCTCAATGTGTGTATGGTGTGGAGATGAGGTTGCGTGATGCTTACTTTGGCGAAAATCGGCTGGTTTGAAGTCCCGCCCGATGGCATCGGGCAGTGTCGCCCGATCGGGCGGGGTCGATCTTCTTGTCTGGTGCATTAAAGCTAGGCGCCTGATGGAATCGGGCGGTCCCGCCCGATCGGGCAAGGTACCGATCTTCATCGGGCGAACGACCGGGCAAAGGTCGCCCGATCGGGCCCGAGAGCAGCTTTGGTCTGACGTATAACCGCCCGATCGGGCGGATGTCGCCCGACCCGATCGGGCGGATGTCGCCCGACCCGATCGGGCGGAGGCTTATTTCACGCGGGGAGGGCGATTTCCCGATTTAAGTTATATTTAGGTTTAACCTATTGCCATAACTACATTATTATTCATCATTATTCTCAGATTCAAGAGAGAAAAAGTTAGAGAGAAATCTTAGAGAGCTTTTGTAACCTTCTTGAATATTCATCGATTCCTAGTGCAGATTCGTGGTTTTTCTCCCAGTTCTTGGGTTTCCACGTAAAAGTTCTTGTGTGTTCTTTCCTGCTTTGTTATTTGTTGTTCTATTATTGTTTGCTATTATTTCTAGATTGATAGTCAATAGAACTTACACGTACAACTGGGCAAAACAAAGAGCATGATTTATAGTTTCGGGGCACACTTTACACAGAGGACACACATCATCCTCGAGGATGTGACGGTGTTTCAAAACTGAACGAACAGGTAGTGAATTTGATACAACTCGCCAAAGAAAATGACGGACCTTCGGGGATACTTCAAGACTCCAGATTTTTACCCAAGCTTGGTGAAATAAATCCAGATTGCCGGAATTTCCCACCATGTATGTTGTTTTGACTGAGTATATACCATCTTTTGTGAAAGCCCACGGAATTCTATCGGAGGGGAGGCGCTCACTAAGAGGTATCGCTAAAATCGCTTGGGCATCCTGCTCATCAAAGGATTCCATCACCACATCAACATTCCGTCTGTTTGTACCAAAATCAATCAAATCGCATACATAATTTAGTCCTGCCACCCTATTCCCAAGAATGAAACGACTCTCCCCATTCAGGACCCATGGGTCGTCCCAAATCCTAATTTCAGTACCATCGCCAACACGCCAAAGAAGCCCTTCCTTCACTAGAGATTTTGCACCCCATATACTCTTCCATGAATAGCTACCCAAATGACCCAGAGAGGAATTCAAGAAAGAAGAGGTAGGATAGTACTTAGCTTTGAAGACTCTGCTAAGAAGTGACTCTTCCGCCTGAATTAATCTCCAAGCTTGACGGCCAAGAAGTGCTTCATTAAAAACAGAGAGATCGCGGAACCCCAGTCCTCCTAGGCACTTCGGAGTGCAAAGAGTGTCCCAACTTTTCCAGTACATAGGTCTCTGACCCCCTTTTTGCCCCCACCAAAATCTTGCCATCACAGAATGTAAGAACTGCACCACTGCAACTGGGAATTTGTACACCTCCATCAAGTAAGTGGGTATAGCCTGAATAACCGACTTCAATAGGACCTCTTTACCTGCTCTAGAAAGGAGCTTCTCCTTCCATCCATGCAGCTTTTTCCAAACCCGATCCTAGATCTCTGCAAAAATTATCTTTTTTGATCTTCCAGCTAGAGTCGGAATCCCCAAGTATTTCGGGTGTCTATCCACCTGTTTCATGGCCAAAAACTCACACAACTCCTTCTTCAGCACAGAATTGACACCTTTGCTGAACGAAACTTCTGACTTATCAATATTAATTTTTTAACCAGATGTTGCTTCATATTTGTTGAGAATATCAACTATAATTGAGCATTCCTGTCTAGTAGCTCGCGCAAAGAGCAAACTGTCATCGGCAAAAAGGAGATGAGAAATTTCCGGGCCACTTCTACTCGCATTCATCCCATGAAGAACCTTGTCTGTAGTAGCTTTCCTAAGGAGGGCGAAAAATGCATCTGCAACAAGGATAAATATATACGGGGAAATAGGATCCCCTTGCCTGAGGCCTCGGGAGGGAGTCACAGAGCCACAAACACCACCATTAATCACAAAAGAGTATCTGACAGAGGTAACACAATCCATAACCAGTCTCACCCAGGGAATAGCAAACCCCATCTTCAGTAACATCCTACGGAGAAAACACCACTCTACTCTGTCATAAGCCTTGCTCATGTCCAGCTTCATTGCAATGTAACCACTCTTACTCCTGCTTCTAGATTTCGTAGTATGAAATAACTCCATAGCAATAAGAGCATTATCAGTTATAAGATGACCAGGGACAAAAGCACTCTGGTTATCAGACACAACACCAGGCAATATTTGTTTTAACCTATTAGCTACAACTTTCGAAACAAGTTTGTAAATAACATTACATATACTAATAGGTCGAAACTCAGAGACAAGAGTAGGATTTTTCACCTTCGGAATGAGTACAACATTTGTTTTATTAAGAGTGTCAGGAGGTCGCGTACCATGAATGATACCAGACACCACAGAAGTAACATCATCACCCACAATATGCCAGAATCTCTGATAGAAAACCGCATGCATCCCATCAGGGCCCCGGGCCTTGCTCGGGTGCATTTGGCTCAAAGCTTCCCACACCTCCTCCTTGCAGCAAGAACGGGTCAACTCCGTATTCATCTCTGCAGAAATGACCGGAGATATCGAATCCAGAACCACAGTCATATCAACCTCCGACGGGGAACAAGTAAAATATTGTTTGTTTCTTTTAGACATATAGTTTCAGGAAGAGTAATTAAGCGAGTAACATTATATTGAAAAAGAGAGACAAAACTTGATGTGATTAGGATAATGAGTGTTATTATATTGAGAAAAAAGAAAGAAGTAGATATGTTTAGAGATAGTAACTAATTTTCTATTCTATTGAAGAGAAAGGAAATTAGTAGATATATAATGAATGATAAAGAGTAACATTTTTATTTTGAAGGGGGCGATAAAGGGTAAGGTTATATAGAAAATATGATAGCTAAGTGATTTAAAGTGGACTAAATAAATAAAAAATGAAAAATCTAATTAGAATAGACTAAAATGAAAAAAGGTAATCCTCCAATGAATGGAAGATGTTATGACAGATGTGAGAAAGAACAAATATTGAATGCAAAATTGAGAATAATCACGCACAGATTTAACGTGGTTCACCAATGGATTTTTGGCTACGTCCACGGACAGAGAGAGAACTGATTTATTGATCTTAGAGGAAAAACAGATTACAGATGTGTTATGAACTAACTTCGTCGAATAAACGAAATTAGGTTAAATAGGCATTTAACTCGGCTAAACTTAAATTCGGAATCGCCTAACGCGTGTCACCAGTCCCGCGCCAGGCGCGAGTCGCGGCCCTGACCGCGAGTCGCGGCTAAAGGCGCGAGTCGCGGAACTGGCCGCGAGTCGCGGTCAGCTCTCGGCATTTGAGCGCGAGCTGAGACCCATGACCGCGAGTCGCGCTATTGAAGATAGCCCGATTCTAACCAATTCAAGGCATATTCTTACAAATCTCCACCTTGACTTGAATCCTCTTACAAAGAAACAGATAACCAGATAACAGATGCACTGAACACAATGCACAGATTCTCCCTGCAACCAGATTTGCCCCGAAAGACAACCAGACCAGATTCGTCCCTTAAGAACATCAGATTAGCCCCTAAAGGCCCCAGACTTGCCCCAAAAGGCAATTAACAATCACGAACATTGAGCAAGTTCAAACAATGTTGAAACTTACTCTGTGGAACAGGTTTAGTGAACATATCAGCAGGATTATCAGCAGTACCTACCTTCTTCACCTTAACCCTCTTCTCACTCCTCAGAAAATGATATCTTACATCAATGTGCTTAGTCCTCTCGTGATGGACTTGATCCTTGGCTAAGCATATTGCACTCAAACTGTCACAATACACAATGGCCTGATCGTGATGCAAACCAAGATCACTGACTAGCCCCTTTAACCATATTCCCTCTTTAGCAGCTGCTGTCAATGCCATGTACTCTGCTTCAGTAGTAGACAAAGTAACTGCGGCCTGCAAAGTTGCCTTCCAACTAACAACAGAGCCACCAAGAGTAAATACATAGCCAGTCATAGACCTTCTACTGTCTACATCTCCAGCATAATCAGAATCGGAATAACCAGTAACTAAACACTGAGTATCATTCCCATAAATGAGACCAACATCAGACGTACCTCGAAGGTAACGAAAAATCCTCTTGACTGCCTGCCAATGCTCCTTACCAGGATCACCCATGAACCTACTAACAACACTGACTGCATGTGCAAGATCCGGCCTAGTGCAGACCATAGCATACATCAGACTCCCTACTGCACTAGCATAAGGAACCCTACTCATATATTCCTTCTCCTCAGCAGACTTGGGTGCAAAAGCAACAGACAAATGATTATTGGAGGCACTTGGAGTATCTATAGGCTTAGGCTGTTGACATGCCAAACCTTGACAAAATCTTCTGAATGTAGCCTTTCTGTGACAAGAAAAGCTTCCTCTGATCTCTTTCCCTATAAATCTCCATCCCCAAAATCTTCTTCGCAGCACCCAAATCCTTCATCTCAAACTCAGCACTGAGAAGACCCTTCAACCTCTGAATATCAGACTTGGACTTTGCAGCTATAAGCATATCATCTACATACAACACCAAATAAATCCATGATTCATCATCCAGCTTGTAATGATACACACAACAATCATACGGACTCCTGTTGTAACCCAATTCAATCATATAGCTGTCAAACCTCTTGTACCACCGCCTAGAGATCGCTTTAGCCCATACAAGGACTTCTTCAATCTCGCAAACATAGTCTTCTTTATCGGGAACTTGGAACCCATCTCGTCGAGTCATATAAATCTCTTCTTCCAACTCCCCATGTAGAAAAGTTGTTTTCACATCTAGTTGCTCAAGTTCAAGATCCCGATGTGCAACTATTGCTAGTAGCACCCCGATGGAAGTATGTCGACCCTTTGGTGAGAAAATCTCATTATAATCAACTCCTTCCCTTTGAGTGAACCCTCTTGCAACAACCCGAGCTTTATACTTGACCCCCTCAGAAGGTGAGGTCCCTTCCTTCTTCTTGAAAACCCATTTGCAGGTGACAATTTTTCTCTCCTTAGGACGCTTGACTAGCTCCCAAGTCGATTCTTATCCGGAGACTCCATTTCATCTCCCATAGCAGCGAGCCATTGAGCGGACTCACTACCTGAGACCGCTTCTTTGTAGGTGGATGGTTCATGAGTATCTACCTCCACCTCCTCAGCAACCTGCAGTGCATAAGCAACCATATCCTCAAAACCATACCTCCTAGGAGGTCCCACACCAACTCTTCTAGCTCTATCAAGTGCTATACTTGTTCGATGTGCTTCAGATGAGGCAGATGGATGACTAAAAGATTCAGATTCAGTAGCACCATGTTGATCTTCTCCACCTTGGTGCTTGTAATTCACTCCCATCATAAGTGACTTCCACTCCCTCGTTTATCAACATTACTACCAACGAGACACTACCATAGACTTCACAGTGGGGTTAAGCATAGAGTTTTCATCAAATATTACATTTCTGCTAAGTATTACTCGACTCTCAGAAGGTGACCAGATTCTATAGCCCTTAACTCCATTCCCAAAACCCACAAATACACCCTTCTTAGCTCTAGGTTCTAATTTACCCTCACTTACGTGATAATAAACAGTAGAACCAAAAACTCTCAACAGAGAATAATCTGCAGGCTTACCAGACCACACCTCATAAGGTGTTTTACAGTCAATACCAGTGTGAGGTCCACGGTTGATCAGATAGCAAGCTGTGCTTACAGCTTCTGCCCAAAATCTTCTAGGTAACCCAAAGATTAGAGAGCATGCACCTCGCTCTCTCCAACAGTGTCTGATTCATGCGTTCTGCTACCCCGTTTTGCTGTGGAGTATTCCTGACAGTATGATGGCGAGCGATCCCTTCATTCTTGCAGAACTCATTAAACTCAGACCAACAAAATTCCAGACCATTATCGGTTCGCGATCTTTTGATCTTCCTTCCAACTTGATTTTCCACCAAAGCCTTCCCTTTGCTTGAATTTCATGAAAGCCTCACTTTTATGCTTCATCATAATTACCCAAGTCATCCTTGAATAATCATCGATCATCGACACAAAATACCTGTAGCCTCCAAGAGACTCAACTCGGGAAGGACCCCAACAATCAGAGTGAATATAATCAAGTGTGCCCTTTGTAGTATGCACAGCCTTTGGAAACTTCTCTGCGATGAAGCTTCCCCAAACACACAATGCTCACAAAACTCTAAGTCCCGCACCTTGTGCCCACACAGAAGATCTCTTTTTGTGAAATTTGCATCCCCCTTTCACCCATATGCCCAAGTCTCCTATGCCATAACTTGGTCATATCCTCCTTGGGAACCTCGAGATGATGCAACAAAGGCGGAACTCGTCACAAGTAGAACCCCTGAAGAAAATATAAGGTACCCCTTTTAATACCTTTCAGAACTACCTTAGAACCCTTGTAGACACTCATAACTCCACCTTCACCTTGAAAACTGAAACCTCTACTGTCAAGAAGACTCAAGGATATCAGATTCTTTGTCATCAGTGGAACATGCCTAACTTCGTTCAAGGTACAGAATGTACCATCATGAGTCCTCAATCTGATGGAGCCTATTCCAACTACTTTGTGCGAAGCATTTGTTGGCCATAGAAACATCGCCCCCATCTATCTCGCTCATAAGTTGAAAACCACTCCCTGCGAGGACTAATATGATACGATGCCCCGGAATCAAGAACCCACACATCCCTATAATGTGACTCGGTCATTAACAACTAGGGCCGGATCTTCCTCGAATTACCATCGGTTTCAGCCGAGCAGTGGTAACCTTCTTTCTTGTCCCCGTTGCCTCTTTTTCTTAGGACATTCATTTTTCCAATGCCCCTTTTCTTTACGGTAATTACGACATCATTAGGTTTAGGGCCCTTAGAATTCGAATTTTTATGGTTCGATTTCTTTTTACCGAATTTTCCCCTGTCCCCTTGCCCCCAGTGACAACTAATCCAGATGTCTGATTTTCTGTACTAGAACCAGATGCCTGATGACGGACTTCTCTAGTATGAAGAGCAGATCTTACTTCTTCTAATGACAGACTATCTTTCCCAACAATAAAAGAATCCACAAAATTCTCATACGATAAAGGCAAAGATACTAACAGAATTAAAGCAGCATCCTCATCATCTACTTTAACATCAACATTACGAAGATCTAGCAAGATAGTATTCAATTTATCTAGATGATCCCTCGAGAGACATACCTTTCCGCATACGCAGGCCGAACGACGTTGCTTCAAAAGCAACTTGTTGGTTAGAGATTTCGTCATGTATAAACTCTCTAACTTCAACCACGGACCGGCGAAGGTTCCTCGCTCCGCAACTTCGATAATTATGTCATCGAAAGACATAGCATAATTGTTGAATGCGCCTTCTCCTCCGTAACGGCCATCTCGGCGGTTCGAATCCGATGACTTCTTTGCCAACGGTGCCCACAACCCTTGTTGCTTCGATAAAGCACGCATCTTGATCCGCCACGCATCGAAACTATTTCTCCCAGTGAATTTATCAATTTTCACATTCATCCCAGACATCTTTCTCACCCGGATCGAACACAAAGCTCTTGATACCAATTTGTTATGACAGATGTGAGAAAGAACAAATATTGAATGCAAAATTGAGAATAATCACGCACAGATTTAACGTGGTTCACCAATGGATTTTTGGCTACGTCCACGGACAGAGAGAGAACTGATTTATTGATCTTAGAGGAAAAACAGATTACAGATGTGTTATGAACTAACTTCGTCGAATAAACGAAATTAGGTTAAATAGGCATTTAACTCGGCTAAACTTAAATTCGGAATCGCCTAACGCGTGTCACCAGTCCCGCGCCAGGCGCGAGTCGCGGCCCTGACCGCGAGTCGCGGCTAAAGGCGCGAGTCGCGGAACTGGCCGCGAGTCGCGGTCAGCTCTCGGCATTTGAGCGCGAGCTGAGACCCATGACCGCGAGTCGCGCTATTGAAGATAGCCCGATTCTAACCAATTCAAGGCATATTCTTACAGAAGAGATTCAATCAAGAATTTTTTTTAAAATTAGTGATTTGTAATGGATGGATGGGATAATTCTACCATATGAATCTAAACCTATGTATATGCATGTGATAAAAATTTATATGCATATTAATGTAATACCCCGATTTTTAAGAGCGTTTTAATTAGCGCTAATTATACTTATAAAGTTAATTATGTTTTGAAAATTCTTATTTTATTTGAGTTTGGAATATTTATAGTATTTGTAATATATTTTGTTTTATGAAATTATTATTAATTATATATTTGGATTTTTAAATAACTAAAGTCGGTCCGTCTATTTATGTTTGTCGGTTAAAGAGGAAATAAAAACCCCATTTTCTCTCCTTCCTCGTGTCCCTCGTGGGCATTGATACCCCAAACCCCATTTATTTCTTTCTTCTTCCCCGTAAGAACCCCAAACCCAAACCCCAGTTTTTCTCTCTCCTCTCCCCGACCCTTCTCTCTCGCATCTCTCTCTTCTTCTCAGCTCACCGGCGTCCCCAAGCTCGCCGGAGCTTCCTTTTCCCTGTGCGACGTTGCCGCCCTACTGCTGCTGTGCGTCGTTGTTGTTGATGGTGTTGTTGCTTGTTGTTGCTACTGCTGTCTTCCTTCCTCCCTCCTCGAGCTGCTGCTGTTGCTGCGTGCTGTGTTGCTGCTGCCGCCGTGGCCTTTGGTTTGGCCACCGCGAGTTGGAGCTCGCCGGTGCTCAGTTGCCTCGTCGGAGCTCCAAGCTCCCCTGCCTTGTGTCGTCCCTGCTCAGTAGAGCAGAGGTACTACACCTCTCTTCTCCTCCTCTTGTTTCCCTCAAATTAGAAGTCATTTTTTTTGAAAATCTGAATCTGAAATACTATTGATGCTTTGATGAATTATGAATTTCTGATTTTGAATTCTGACAATTGGTTATTTACTGTTGATACTTTGAATTCATGAGTTATTGTTGATGATGTTGAATTGGTTGATTTAATAAATCATAGTAGTGTTCTCTTATGTAATTGTGTTGATGTGAGTTTAGCTTCGGCTTGTTGGTAATTCGATTGGTTCAATTTATTATATCAATCGAGGGATCCTAGTTAAGAAAGTATAGTTAAATTACTCTATTTGTTCTGAAAGTTAGTGTGAATAACTATTATTTGTGTGTATTATAACTGATGGATGTTTGAAAGAGTAGTTATGGAGTTTGAGTTAAAGATTGACAATCAAGTTTCACCCATCTTGGGAGTCTTTTAATTAAATATGAAGAGACTAGTAGGTAATCTGATCATTCATAAATTAAAGTAGTGTTCTTCTACTTGGGAAACAAATCTAGTTAATGTAACAACAAATAGTTCCTAAATCGTTTAACATAATTAGATTAGTCGTTGATATTAACCAAAAGCAGTTAGTGCGGAAGTATAAATCCATAGGATGAGTATAAATTGCTGATTATGTAACAGAAGTCTTAGTTTTTGGTTTAAATGGTCTTTATTAGTGTTAGATTCATATAATAACGAAATCATGTTTTTGGTTTTGTTTATGTGATATACGAAAGGTGTTTCTATGTTGTTGTTGATGGAAGTTCACTAAATTGTGGAAAGGTGGTATACCTAATATATACTAAGAAATGATATATGTTCATGTATTCTTAATATGTTAAAGTATACCTTTTAACTCTGAAACTATCTGAAAGTATGAATGACTATTAAACGATTTGAGATACGAAAATACTGCTATGTTTCTGCTATGCTTCTGATATGTTTCTGTTGTTATTCTTAAAAGTACTTTAAGTTATGAGACATGCTTATGATTACTTTCCACGATTAATGATATGTTTTGCATATGGATTGCGGGAAATGAAATGTTTTATAATGATTATGATGATACGATGCTATGAAATGATTATGAATCTGAAGTGATAAATGAACTCAAGTGACGGTTGTGTTTATGAAATGGATTATTGCAACCACTATAAATGGATTGAGATTATGATGGATTGAAATATGTTCACACTGGATTGAACAATGATAACGTAATTGTATACGTGATTTATGTGATGACGTGAATTAAAAGATGTTAATCACGTAAAGTGAAATATCGGAGGGAAATGATGAACAGGTTGCCCTGTATGAGTGGTTCAGCGGCCCCTACGGGTTCTCTCGGTTACTATGCCGATTATTCTCATTACTTGTCTTCCTTCTATCTTGTTGTGATCCAAGTAGAAGGGGTGTGCACACTAGGGACTCGTTATTATGGCCATTGTGTTATCCGTAGGTGGTTACGGGGATTGACCCCGGCCTACAATGTTATCCGTAGGTGGTTACGGGGATTGACCTCGGCCTACAATGTTGAAGTAAGTGGTTACGGGGATTGACCCCGCCATCTTGGCGTTCTCTTTCCTCTCCTTAAATAACTGGATTAATTAAGATTAATTATGTAATTAATCATTGTATATATATCTACATGTGAACGTATGGATTATGTGAATATTGCTATGCTGTTGTGATATGATTATAAATGATGTGAACATGTATTGATTACGTGAGAATCGTAGACACCAAAGCATGTTTTAAGAATGTTTTATGGGTTAGTACTCAGCGTTGTGCTGATGTGTATGTCAATGTTTTGTTTTGTCACTACTGTGGCCTGTCACTTGGTGGGTGGCAAGGTGTTACAATAGTTTCGGGTTGAAGTTCGGAGCATCTCTTCCAAGATAGAAGCGGTTAAGTACTACGATCTCAGCTATGAATGTTTTATGTTTTCTTTGAGGCGAGGATGTTCCATTTTGTAATAGTTAGATAATTAATTGATTTAGTTTCATTTCTAGTTCTAGTTGAGCAATAGTGCTCCTGATTTTCTTTAGCTGGTACTCCGCGAAAGCGTTGAGTTTTGGGATTTGGTATATTTTATTGCAACAGGTTTTCAAACATTTTCCCATTTTGGGTTGTCCAATTTACAAAGGAGACTCTGCCGAAATTTTCAGAAAATATTAATTTATTATTAAAGTATTTCTTTCAAAAAGGGACTAAATGTCCATGTAAGTTAGTGATTAATGTAGCCTTGCATTTATTTCCAAGGAGATAAGTGCGGCGGTAACACGCCCGTTGAGTCGAACCTTCGTGGATTTTCCCACATCTCGAGTTTATTAAATGAAAAAGGGTTCGGCTTGGCGGGGGTGTTACAAGTTGGTATCAGAGCTAAGGTTAGATTCAGGTACGCTATGATCTCCATATCATGGCGTAAAGGTTTTAAATAGGTTTAATGGATTGGCTAAAAAGTTAGGGATAAATGAACCAAGCCGTTTGAGCGTTTGCGCTTTTGCGTGTGCAATGTGAATCTGTTTATGTAAAGATGTGGCGCATGTGATTTTTATGTTGATTACTAGTTTATGTGTGATGTATCGTGCATTGACTTGTATTTGTTTATGATATGTATTTATTCAAAGTATGTATTTTACAAAACTTATATGATTTGAGAAACCAACTGAATTTCAAACGAGATCTCACTAAATGAGTTAGTTGGAATTCATTGTCAACAAGTTTGCCCCTTTTGTTTTCTTTGCTCCTCGATTTCGCGAGTCGAGTTGAAGTAGAGATACAAAAGCAGATGGCGGAATGGAGGCTGAAAATCTAACAAAGCCATGAAAGCTTGAGATCTTGGTTTTGTCTAAATGAATTTGATTTTTGTCTCCTCGATTAACTTATTGCAAGTTTCGAGGACGAAACTTTTTATAAGGGTGGTAGGATGTAATACCCCGATTTTTAAGAGCGTTTTAATTAGCGCTAATTATACTTATAAAGTTAATTATGTTTTGAAAATTCTTATTTTATTTGAGTTTGGAATATTTATAGTATTTGTAATATATTTTGTTTTATGAAATTATTATTAATTATATATTTGGATTTTTAAATAACTAAAGTCGGTCCGTCTATTTATGTTTGTCGGTTAAAGAGGAAATAAAAACCCCATTTTCTCTCCTTCCTCGTGTCCCTCGTGGGCATTGATACCCCAAACCCCATTTATTTCTTTCTTCTTCCCCGTAAGAACCCCAAACCCAAACCCCAGTTTTTCTCTCTCCTCTCCCCGACCCTTCTCTCTCGCATCTCTCTCTTCTTCTCAGCTCACCGGCGTCCCCAAGCTCGCCGGAGCTTCCTTTTCCCTGTGCGACGTTGCCGCCCTACTGCTGCTGTGCGTCGTTGTTGTTGATGGTGTTGTTGCTTGTTGTTGCTACTGTTGTCTTCCTTCCTTCCTCCTCCTCGAGCCGTTCGTCGTTGTAGTGTTCTTCTTGCCGCCGCCGTGGCCTTTGGTTTGGCCACCGCGAGTTGGAGCTCGCCAGGTGCTCGGTTGCCTCGTCGGAGCTCCAAGCTCCCCGCCTTGTGTCGTCCCTGCTCGCAGAGCGAGAGGTACTACACCTCTCTTCTCCTCCTCTTGTTTCCCTCAAATTAGAAGTCATTTTTTTTGAAAATCGAATCGAAATACTATTGATGCTTTGATGAATTATGAATTTCGATTTTGAATTCTCGACAATTGGTTATTTTCGTTGATACTTTGAATTCATGAGTTATTGTTGATGATGTTGAATTGGTTGATTTAATAAATCATAGTAGTGTTCTCTTATGTAATTGTGTTGATGTGAGTTTAGCTTCGGCTTGTTGGTAATTCGATTGGTTCAATTTATTATATCAATCGAGGGATC
The DNA here is from genome assembly GCA_947648045.1 of Beta corolliflora. Lineage (NCBI taxonomy): Eukaryota > Viridiplantae > Streptophyta > Magnoliopsida > Caryophyllales > Amaranthaceae > Beta > Beta corolliflora. The sequence continues at coordinate 541,663 of CANSZD010003019.1, forward strand.
CTAGTTAAGAAAGTATAGTTAAATTACTCTATTTGTTCGAAAGTTAGTGTGAATAACTATTATTTGTGTGTATTATAACCGATGGATGTTTGAAAGAGTAGTTATGGAGTTTGAGTTAAAGATTGACAATCAAGTTTCACCCATCTTGGGAGTCTTTTAATTAAATATGAAGAGACTAGTAGGTAATCGATCATTCATAAATTAAAGTAGTGTTCTTCTACTTGGGAAACAAATCTAGTTAATGTAACAACAAATAGTTCCTAAATCGTTTAACATAATTAGATTAGTCGTTGATATTAACCAAAAAAGAGTTAGTGCGGAAGTATAAATCCATAGGATGAGTATAAATTGCGATTATGTAACGAAGTCTTAGTTTTTGGTTTAAATGGTCTTTATTAGTGTTAGATTCATATAATAACGAAATCATGTTTTTGGTTTTGTTTATGTGATATACGAAAGGTGTTTCTATGTTGTTGTTGATGGAAGTTCACTAAATTGTGGAAAGGTGGTATACCTAATATATACTAAGAAATGATATATGTTCATGTATTCTTAATATGTTAAAGTATACCTTTTAACTCGAAACTATCCGAAAGTATGAATGACTATTAAACGATTTGAGATACGAAAATACTTGCTATGTTTCGCTATGCTTCGATATGTTTACTTTGTTATTCTTAAAAGTACTTTAAGTTATGAGACATGCTTATGATTACTTTCCACGATTAATGATATGTTTTGCATATGGATTGCGGGAAATGAAATGTTTTATAATGATTATGATGATACGATGCTATGAAATGATTATGAATCTGAAGTGATAAATGAACTCAAGTGACGGTTGTGTTTATGAAATGGATTATTGCAACCACTATAAATGGATTGAGATTATGATGGATTGAAATATGTTCACACTGGATTGAACAATGATAACGTAATTGTATACGTGATTTATGTGATGACGTGAATTAAAAGATGTTAATCACGTAAAGTGAAATATCGGAGGGAAATGATGAACAGGTTGCCCTGTATGAGTGGTTCAGCGGCCCCTACAGGTTCTCTGGTTACTATGCTGATTATTCTGTTACTTGTCTTCCTTCTATCTTGTTGTGATCCAAGTAGAAGGGGTGTGCACACTAGGGACTCTGTTATTATGGCCATTGTGTTATCCGTAGGTGGTTACAGGGGATTGACCCCGGCCTACAATGTTATCCGTAGGTGGTTACGGGGGATTGACCCCGGCCTACAATGTTGAAGTAAGTGGTTACAGGGATTGACCCCGACATCGGCGTTCTCTTTCCTCTCCTTAAATAACTGGATTAATTAAGATTAATTATGTAATTAATCATTGTATATATATCTACATGTGAACGTATGGATTATGTGAATATTGCTATGCTGTTGTGATATGATTATAAATGATGTGAACATGTATTGATTACGTGAGAATCGTAGACACCAAAGCATGTTTTAAGAATGTTTTATGGGTTAGTACTCGGCGTTGTCTTGATGTGTATGTCAATGTTTTGTTTTGTCACTACTGTGGCTCTGTCACTTGGTGGGTGGCAGTGTTACAATAGTTTCGGGTTGAAGTTCCGGAGCATCTCTTCCAAGATAGAAGCGGTTAAGTACTACGATCTCAGCTATGAATGTTTTATGTTTTCTTTGAGGCGAGGATGTTCCATTTTGTAATAGTTAGATAATTAATTGATTTAGTTTCATTTCTAGTTCTAGTTGAGCAATAGTGCTCCTGATTTTCTTTAGCTGGTACTCCGCGAAAGCGTTGAGTTTTGGGATTTGGTATATTTTATTGCAACAGGTTTTCAAACATTTTCCCATTTTGGGTTGTCCAATTTACAAAGGATACTCTGCCGGAATTTTCAGAAAATATTAATTTATTATTAAAGTATTTCTTTCAAAAAGGGACTAAATGTCCATGTAAGTTAGTGATTAATGTAGCCTTGCATTTATTTCCAAGGAGATAAGTGCGGCGGTAACACGCCCGTTGAGTCGAACCTTCGTGGATTTTCCCACATCTCGAGTTTATTAAATGAAAAAGGGTTCGGCTTGGCGGGGGTGTTACAATTAATTCAAAAAAAATGCAAAAAAATCCTTCTCTTTCTTTTGATTTTAAGAACTTTCTCATACTTTTATCATGTGTAATTTTATTTTAACATAATGTACTATTTTTTTTCAAGAGAGGGTACTTTCAACTCGAAAATTAAAAAATATATCATCAGTTCGAAAGTATTATCATTTAAATTAGTTGCTATGTCCTTTTACCCCGATGACCAATCAGGTTCATCGGATGCAGGTCCAACAAGCACATGATTTAGCTTTAGCGTGCCTTCGTCAACTCGTCAACCCATTCCTTTTATTTCGTTTCCATAATACTTTTGTACGTTTACCTGATGTAATAAAATACTTCCTCCGTTCTGTTTTAAATGAAACGTAGGGTGTTTGCACGGAGATTTAGGAGATGAGATAGATAGAGAGAAAGAAAAAGAGAGACCCATGTGATGAGGAGAGAGATAGAGAGAAGTGAATACCAAATATGATAACGTTTCATTTATTTTGGAATGACGTAAAATGGTAAGTGTTTCATTTAATCTAGAACGGAGGAAGTATGTCCTTTTATCAGACAAAGAAATCATTAGAAACCCTAAATTATTTGTCAAGGAATAAACTCTATACCTGTCACGAGCAAAATGGGAAAGCCAAGGTAATCGGAAAGAAAACCGCTTCAGAATCTAGACGTGCCTTGCTTGTTCTGCTCTTCTGTCTTCTCTACTTGCTCCGTTGCTTACTTGCTCGGGCACTGCTCACTAGACGTGCCTGGCACGCCGCACGAGCACTTCTCCGAATTGGATTTCACCGTACAGTCAACACCAAACTTCCACCAAAAACTATACTGTGTCAATGTAGATAAGTGATTCGTGGCTGTTTTCATTTAATTAAAATACAAAATTCAATATTTTACAATGGGTTACAATTGTCAACTGTTGTCTATTTTATGGATGAATCCTTTTTTGTCCATTCTTAGGGGGTAAGCGCCTAAGCGCATTCAGTTTGGTTGCTTGTAAGTTGTGATGGTAACTTGGTAAGTGGTAACAAGTGAGTAACAACTAACAAGTGACAAGTATGCCAACTAGAGGTGGGCATGGGCCGGGCCAGCACGATTTGGGCCCGGTCCGGCACGAGCCCGCTCAAGGCCCGGCCCGTTGTCCGCTACGTGGGCCTTGGGCCTGTCACGGTCAAGAAATTTTATTTCGAGCCCGCACGCACGAGCCGCGTGGGCGGCCCGCGGCCGAACGCATCTTTCTTTTGTTTTTTTGCCTAAAACTGTCAAAAATACAAAAACAACATAAAACACGGCCAGCCCGCATGAGGCACGAGCCCGCCCGCGGGCCCGTGGGCCGGGGCGGGCCGTGGACAAATTATGAAAATTTCAAGCCCGGCCCGGCACGGCCCGCCACTCACGGGCTCGGGCCCGGCATGGCCCGCCATTTCCCCAAGCCCGCGGGCCGAGCCCGTGAACAGGCCCGGCCCATGCCCAGGTCTAATGCCAACTCAAGCTTCAAATAGATCCGGTTCGATTTAACTTTATTAAATAGATAATATCGAGTAACATTAGAATTTAGGTTTTGTTTCATTCACCTTATTTTGACTTATTTGAAATTATTTTATCTTATCTGAACATCTTATCTTCTAGTTTGTTGTGTTGCCTAACATAGTTAGTTTGTTCTATTCAACTTATTTTATCCTATCTGATCTAATCTGATCTTATCCGAACTTATCTCATCTGAACTTATTTTTTCATAAATAAGTTGAGCAGAACATAGTCTTAAGCAGTAAAAATAATTGTAACTAGTAAAAGTCAATTTCAATTGATAAGGGCATGTTCTTTATCGGTTTTTTCCTTTAAAAATCTAAAAACAAAAGATATGGAAACAAGTTAGGCTCGTTCGATATCTATATCAGTTTTCAGTTTTTGCTTTTATGAATGCAAAAGTCACATGATATAAGGGGTACAATAAACTAAAAATTGGTCATACTTACAGTAAACATGTCATTTTTGAAAACTGACAACAAAAAATTACTTTTTTAGAGCATGTTTTTTATCATCTTTTGTTTTCAGTTTTCAAAACTAAAAACCAAAAATAGAAAACTAGAAAAAATAGTTTTCACTTTTTAGTTGTCAGTTTTCAAAATCATCATGTTTCCAATAAGTTTCACTATAATTTTTGGTTCATTATAGGTCATACTTCCTCCATTTCTCAATAAGTGAAACGTAGAGAAAGTGGGGGAATACCATGGAATATAGAGAGAGAAAGTTGGGACCACAAGACCTACTGAAAACGAAAAACCAAAAAACTGACAACCACAGTAATACCGCATGGACCCTTAAGCTTTCATATTTTTGTTTTTGGTTTTCAAATAAATTGAAAATTGGAAACGAAAAATGATAACGAACAAGACCTACTTAGTGTTTTGTTGTTTCTCATAAATAACATGTTTAATATAAATATGACTAATTTTAAGTTCATTTTACCTCTTATATCATATGACTTTTACATTCATCAAATAAAAAATTGAAAACGGTAATGATTCCGGAAGCGCTCGAATTATAAATTTTAATATATAAATGTTGGTAAACCATACAAGACAAAATAACAAGTTTATCAACGACAATCAATTTTATCAAGTAAAAATTGGTTTCAGTCAGCAATAAGCTTTACTTTAGAAAGAAATTTTGTTTTGTTAAGGAGAAATCCAGTTCAATGAAAATCAAGTGAACTAAACATACACGATTTATATATTTTAATTACTTAAAATATATCAACGAAAAAAAAAGTGCTAGGAGAAGAAGAGTCATGGCTTATGGTAGAAGAGACAAAAATCATAAGAAAAAGTTACACCCAAGACTTTGTGTAAGTTGTGTATTTCTTTCTCTAAGATATATGAAGAGTTGTTTCTCTTTTAGTTTTCGAAGGAAACCATGAAATTGATTTATTTACTACCGTACTTTAACAAGGAAAATTAGTTATCGGCTTAGGTATTGTTTGAATCGTTTCATGTAATCTGTAACTAGTAGGGGGTAAATGATGAGAGTCGAGTTCGAATTTCGGCTAGCTCAACTCGACTCGTTAACATTTCGAGTCGAGCTCACTCGAGTCGAGTTTTGACTAAGTTTTAACCAAGTCAAGTTTTGATCGAGTCGAGTTTTGACCGAGTAGATCTCGGGTAGCTTACAAGTGTTGTCGAATCTAGGTATTTTGCTGTAAATAATTGGATATTCGAGCTTCTCATAAGTTTTCGAGTCGAGTATCGAGTTCGATTAGAGCTCACTCGAGTCAAGTTTTGACCGAGTTGATCTCGAGTAGCTCGCGAGTTGCCTCGTCTCATTTCGACACATGTTGTCTTTTCTTAAACTTTCTCTTTAATTTGTTTCTTTTCTTATAAAAAATGTGTTGGAAAAGTTTTATGATGTCAATTCTTCTCACTTTCATCAAAAATATGATCTCATTCCTTCCATCTTCCCTTATTCTCCACAAATCTTATTGATTCTCTCAACATTTTCTTCCTTCTCTATTTTTTCACCTTCCCCATTCAATTTTAATGTTTAATACTTCAATTTCAATATTGTAGATGTAATATTCTATTACAATAGTTTCTAATTATACTTATTTTTGTTTTTGAGGAACAATTATACAATAGGCCATCATGACTTATGTAATTTGAACCATTTATTTTAATTTTAGATCTAAATAATTCATCAATTAAGTTGACTTTATAACTAAAATATAATTATATACAACAAGAACTTGTATATTAAAATTTGTATATATAAATTGGCTTTATATTCCACAAATCTTTGTTAATGGTGATAACAAAAAATATAAAGAGATAAAGGAATAATACTCCAAAAGGAAGAAGATGACTAAGTAACTATCGTTAAACGATAATTTGTTTTCTATATATTTATACTGAAACTATTAAGATCTAATTAAATCAATGGACAAGATTAGTCTATAAAAGTAAAGGGTTAAGATTTAATAATTATAGTGGCTACAATTTTAATGTAGCTATTGAATAATCATGTTTTTTAGGGTTAAGTTTTAACATATACATAAGGGAATAGGGTTATGCTTTATTCTCATTAAGAAATAGAAAAGTCATGCTGAAAATTTTAATACCTTAGCTTGATGCTCAACTTTATTTTAATTTTAATAACCATTAATCCCACTAACCGTATATTATCTCATATGTATAAACAAAGAGTGCGTATAGGGCGTAACATGTTACACTATAACTCATTGTGTAACATGTGTAATGACTTACACTTCAACAAGAATGACATGGACTATGCAAATTAAATAATGACATGAATCTCATACATTTTATCATTTATATCATGTCACTTGAGTTTTTTTTTTCAAAAAAAGCAATGGTTTGTAGGTTGTTACACCATAAATTATGGTGTAACAGTTACATTCAAAAATTTGTGATAAACAAAACCTCAGATTAGAAGCATTTTACATTTCATCTTAATTAACAACATATGGGGGACCTAATTGTAGTACATTATATATGTGGGAGTCAACCACATTTCTGTGAAAGAATTTTCTTCTTATGGACCACGAGGGGTTAGGCATACTGCACATGAGCCATGCCATAGTATTGAATTTTATGGTCCTTAGTCGTAGACTCGTAGCTAGCTAGCTCTTTCTACGGGTGGGTGGGTGGGTGGGTGGGTGGGTGGGTGGGTGGGGGAATAAAGGGAAGTTTCGGGTCCCGTTTCGCCAAGCAACGTTTATGTGGACTGATGTTCATACGCACAAAAATAAATTAAACTCCGGTTTGTCACTTTGTATGTCCTTGTGGTCTGTGGATATCACGTGCAATTGGACCACCCTTCATCACAAATCACAATCTAATTGTATATATCACCATATTATTCGAATAGATCGACACAGAAAACTATGGGAAATGATAAGAGAATAGACTTTTCTAGGATATTCTTTTGTAAAGTGTAATCCAACTCTTATTAGGTACTAACATGATTAGGACTAATGCCTTGTATTTATTATATACTCCTACATGATCAATGAATTTCTCCCCAACTTAGAGAGTACATTTTCTAACATGGTATCGCAACATAGGAAAAGCATTAGTATTGAATTAATGGGCCTATATGATCACAACGATACCCATTAACTTTATTTGATACACATGGTCCCCCTCTAACTTTCCTCTCTCAGGATGTACCAAAGGGGTTTTATGGCCCGGGGGTGTTATATATGTATATGAACTTTGTAGGAAACCGGTTGGTTCTTCCAAACACGTATTTATAAGCTTTCCTATAAGTATCTTACCGACCCACTAAGATCTTCCAAGAACTTTTAGATATATGTTGTTTAGTATATCGAGTCTGTTTCGGTCTCGGGTTTAGGCCCATCTGTTTAGGTTAATTAGTAGGGTACTAAATAAACTCTATAATTAAATTATGCCTCCATATTATGTAATCTGTACTCTCTCCTAAACCTAATAAAATCTTTTATTCTCTGCCTGTGGACGTAGCTAACACATTGTTAGTGAACCACGTTAATTCATTGTGTCAATTGTTCATTAATTTTTGCTTCATTAATGCATCTGTCACAATAGTTTAACCGATAATATCATTTTTTGGGGGGTAAGTAAGAAATAGAATATGTACTATTGATGTGCGACCCTGAAACCAATTGTCCATAATTATTTTAAATTTCGTTCTTCAATTAGTAGGTCTGATATAAAAAAAAGTATACAAAAATAGTTCAAAAGGATTGAATGAATGGAGGGATATACACCACGAAATTAAAGCATAGGAGTAAAATCCATCAATCGGAAACAATAAAAATTCAATGATGAGAGATTTACTTTTCGAAATAGACAATTGATTGCCCTATACCACCTAAATGATGTCCTCAAAGAGCCACAAGCATGATCGTTGATGGTGAATTTAACTTTTGTATTAAGGATTCGAAGATTTAGCGTTTCAAATTTAAATGAGTTGGAATAGGCTAATTGTGAATGAAAGTAGGTTAATGATGGATGATCTTGATCGAATATCGTGTTGTTGAATAGAAAAGGTTGGCTGAAAGGAGTGCAGCCTTACACGCAAGTCAGCGATTATCGCCGAGGCCCAACGATTACCAATAACTTCCAAGAAGCTGGGCCGGGTCGTGACAACTGCGTTGACTTCCAAATGGCACCTCAATAATCTTTATATGTCACGTGTGGTTGCGGATAGATGTTACTTTTAGTGAAACACTACAAGGGAGAGTGAATTGTGTTGTGTAATTTGTAGCGTAATTTTTTGTTTTAAACAAATGGAACAAGAAGAATTAATAAATGAAACTCTAAGAATGCAAGAGAGATTAAAATGACTTGAATCTTGATCCTCTTCAAGAATGAAAATCCACTTTTTCACTAGAGTTTAACACCTCGTTTATTAACTAAACTCTATACTTGAGTGTCTCGATGAACCCTGTAGGATATAATCCTTATTTGAACGCGAAATATTTGGGCGAGGACCTACTGCGACTCGCGGTGGAGGCCGCGACTCGCGCTCGCCGCCGCGACTCGCGGCAGCCGCGACTCGCGGCGGGCCGGGTCGTGGTTTGTGTCTTGTTCGCGGTAGTTTGCCGCAAGCTTACCGCGACTCGCGGTGTTTTCCGCGATTCGCGGTTTCCGATGAAGTCGAAATCTTTTATTTTCTTCTTGCTTCCGGATTTATTTCGGAGTGGTTTTATAACCCTTATAAATACCTTCTTGGCCGTTTTCTCCACTCTCTATGGTTGTTCTACTAACCTAAACACATGGCCAACCTCTTCCTTCTAAGAATTGAGCAGTTCTTGAGAAACTCCAATCCTTGATCCGGGTGCACGGAGTCGGGGATCGTTGTGTGAACCTTGGGGGACGAACGTCATCGGGAATCCGCACTTAGGAGATGGCGAAATTCGTTTCTAAGGCGATGGCCTCCATACCACGGCGCAACGTTGTTCTTGTGGAATTAAATCAAGTTCGGTTGATTATTATCTCGCAGATAAGTTTATTCTCTATATTGTGTATCAGTATAGTTTATATATTTGTTCTTCATGAATACATTAATCTAACTCATATTTCCAACAATTTAGAAACGAATTTATTCGATTGTTGTATTCATGTTGATGAACAATTTATTCTAACCTAATTTCAATTATCTACCTTGGAAAGAATCCTTGAGTATTGTTTATTTGAATAGGTATGGTTAGAATAACTAAGTCTTGTGAATAGACTTATTAGGGTAATTTGTGGAGCAAAGTTACCGTGGAACTCATGTTGGACTTTGTTGGCTCGTAAAGATTGAATCTTTGATCTAATTGTTGCCATTGAAATTATTCCCGCTAGATCAATTGGAGGGTTTTGATATTGATGAAGGAAGTCAACTTCATGTTTATACTTCTCATTGAGTTCTTGATAGCAAAGAAGTCGCTATCAAATATTCAAGTCAATTGGATATTGTTCATAAGACGTATTAGAAGGGAAGTTTGCTCTCTAATTTAATTTAATTATGTACTCTAACTTATTTACATGAATTATTTTATGTACCCCTTTCATATATAACGGTCAATTTTGTGACATGTTAGGTTTGTAAGGGTTGAGTTAGAGGTTGAAACATTCAAGCAAGCAAGGGGAGTTAGAAGAGTGGCAACTATGTGGAATTCATAGCACTTCAGCAGGCCATCTTGGCTAAAGGGAAGTTCCAAATCCTTTTTATGGCTAATGTCCCAAGTTCATCTTATATGCACAATTCATTTTATGTGGCACATTGTTTGATATTTAATTTATACCTGCGTTTTGGCAATTGTTGTGCCTTTTGAGGAATAAATTAACGTTTGGGACCGGCTAGTGAGTCGGCTTAGCCTCACCGTGGGAAGTGAGGGTGAGGAAGGGAACTTCCATGGGACTTAATACGATTGAGAACTCTTGTTTGTTTCCTTGAGCTATGAATTATATACTTTCGCTTGTCATCCGTATATATTGCATATAAGTCGTATATGTGGCTCTTTAGAGTTGCTTTGTAAGACTCTTGTAGTATAGGGTTTTCATTTGTTGACCATGTCTAGTCATATGGACTTTTGGATTGGTTGAATGACCTTTTGGGTAATCTATCTCGCAACTCTAGTGCTAAGTCATGTCTTGGAGTAACCCAATAGTTGTGTCCATTAAGGTTATTGGATTATTTGAGTTAATTCTTGAGGACTTAGCTTCTTTGGTAAACTTGGAGTAATGATTGGTGAATGTTATCATGTTTCATGTGTTGATTGATCAGAGGCTAGCATTCCTATCCTTTTGTTAAGGGTCTAGGTGAGACCATTTGGACTCCTTGTAAATAAGCGAGAATTTGAGGTTAATGGTGGTCGTGTTCCAAGTCGGTGAAATCATTCAAGAATGAAGGAACATGAGGGTTTTAAGAGGGTCATGAGTATTCTTCGGACCATCTTTGGGTATCTTCTCTCATGTGGGGGTTATCGTTATTTTCAAAGCAAGTTATAGCCTATGTAAGATAAGTCGATGAGTCGTTAGTTATTCTCCATGTTCTTATTGTGGGGGTTTCTAGCTATGGTCGGATTTCTATCCTTCCGTCACACGGTTGGTGTGAGGATTTAGTTCTATGTGGTCGTTCTTGTCTTTGAATTTGATGATGTGTTTATTTCTTCTTGAATAAGCTCTGTTGGATGAACCTCATGATATCATTGATTATTTGTTAGTCATTGATATGATTGTTCAGAAGTCATGATTATGTGTTTGTTGCCTGATTCTATTTGGTGTCTCTCCTAGTATTGTTGATGTGTAGCTCAGCAAAGGAGTAGCAAAAGGTTAATTCTCTAAATTAGCAAAGTCTAGTCTTGCTTGTAACCTCCGTGGTTAGAAAGTTGACATTGTTGATCAACTATGTGAAGTCTATGGGTTATTATCTGGTGGTGATGATCAGTTCACAAGGGGTTTATGACTTCTGGTTGGGACTAGTGCTTAGAGAAAATCAAGCTTGAACATGACTCATTAGTGACCTGTCATACTCGCTGTGTATGTCTTTGCCGGACCATAGTTGGTACTTTGGGTGTGTGTTGTTCTTCAATAGAATTTGAAGTTCTGAGCCTGAATAGCTATGGGCAAGGAACATGATTCTGAGGTTCATTAATGTTTGATATTGACCTATGTAGTTATTTCACCGCTGCTAAGTTTGCCTAGGCCGGTGGGCCGTGTTTGCATTGGGATCGTGTTATTTGATTGCATATCAATTTGATTCGGAAAGTGCATACTTGAATGGCATCTTAGAGAAGGAAGGGTCATAAGATCTTCCGGGATTTGGAGTTGACCTGTAAGGTTTCCTTGGTGAGAAGACTTGAATGGTCTGTAAGTGGTTTATGGTTCATACCACTTGTATAATTAGTTCCTTGTGATGAACTATGTTTTGTATCTTGGTTTTTCAAGATGGTATTTGTTTGAGTGATATTGATCAAATTGACATTGTTTGGTGATCATGTGTCTATGATTGATCTTATGTTTCTGATGTTCACACTCTTGACGTCTTTATGAAACTGAAGGTTTCGATTCTTGAGCCAAGATGGAAGTTGGGGATGAGGTAATTCATGTGGTTCATGGATGTAATGTCAATGTATTGATATAGGCTTTTTTTTTATCTCAATCTTGTTAAGAAAGCATGGTTTGTAACATGTTCAACTAGAAGGTTGAATAGTTAGCATGAACTTTTATGTTCTGTATGCATGTTTATGAACTGTCTCTAGAAAGTGATTTTCTAAATGATTATGCTTATATGTTTATAAGTGTATGTGTTGGCATGTTGTTCTTGATTAGTTGCATTGTTGAGGAGATGCAAAGTAAGATGCGTTGCAGCGTCAACCATAAGATTAAGTTCATTGAGTTAAGTTCATTGAGTTGAACTAATTGGGTCAAGAAGCCGATTGATAAGGAAATCATTGGCAAGTTGCCCATTGTGGGGGTAATGAAATACTCATGTATTTACATTGTGATATTTCAAGTGCTTGTGTACATTGTCATGTGAAGGCAATTGTGGCACATATGGACAAGAGCATGCTCAGATTGGTGTTGTGTTCACTGAGAGGGCCTGATGAATGCGTTTGAGGTCCCGTGTTGGGACTTGCCATGCTTATTTGGGGTCACATGACCATAACCAGTTGGTGGCTCAGCTAGTTCAAACTTAATGGATGTGTGAGGATCCATTACCAGACTTGGTGGTTTGAATAGTGAGCTTGATGGTATAGTGATAGGACAATCCATTACCTTTATGGTGGCTTAATTTGTTTGAGCTTAATGGATTGATGAATCTATAATCTTTGATTGGTTCAACGGGCAATTGAACTTGGTAGATTCATAGATATCAAGTTGGACAGTGATTGTCCTTAATGTGTCTATAGTTCTAAGACATGACTTATATACACACCTAGCATACAATGTGATATTGTATGTGGCATACAATGAAATACTGTATGTGAGGTTGAGCTTGACCGCTCTTTATGTTTCCATATCCCAGCAGGCTTGGGTGGTCCTTGGAATGGACTTGATGGTTACACCGTTGTGATGCCTTGTGCATGATCTCTCATGGTCGGTATCATAGTCCTGTAAAAGGGATGGTCTACTTTGTTCAAACCTAATGGATTGTGAGAGTCTATAGCCTTTATGGTGGTTTGACAAGTGGAGCCGATGGTACTCGGCGGCAACCTGGCGGGGTTGTGTTGGAGTCCATGGCCTTTATGGTCGATTCATTTAATTGAACGTAATGGACTTGATGTTTCTATGGCCTTCGTGGTCGATTCAAATTTATTTGAACGTAATAGAACATCGATTTGAGTGTGAAGGGATGGCCTCCTTCGTCGAATGTCGTACTTGTAGGCATTCTAGAGCGCTCACCGGAATCCCGGGGTGATGGCCGGGGATTGTTGAACCGTGTGTATGTTCACAATCATTTGAAAGACATGTGACTTGTCTTAAAGGGAATTTGAATTGTATGATCAACGAGTGTTGTATGTTGTTCAAGAGGCAATTCATGGATAACGCGGAGTTTCTCAAGCTTTGAAGGTAAGATATGTGTTATCGGGTCCCTTCTCTCTCCTACAAGTTCAATCCAGTGGACACTTGTAGGTGAGGGGACACCCCATCTCACTAACATGCTAGTTCAATCTTTGGACACTAGTTTGTAAGTATCAAACCTTCCCTTTACTGCTCATTTCTTATTTCTCATGTCTTCGCGTTTGTGGGGGATTGTAGGATATAATCCTTATTTGAACGCGAAATATTTGGGCGAGGACCTACTGCGACTCGCGGTGGAGGCCGCGACTCGCGGTGCAGGCCGCGACTCGCGGTGGCCGGGGTCGTGGTTTGTGTCTTGTTCGCGGTAGTTTGCCGCAAGCTTACCGCGACTCGCGGTGTTTTCCGCGATTCGCGGTTTCCGATGAAGTCGAAATCTTTTATTTTCTTCTTGCTTCCGGATTTATTTCGGAGTGGTTTTATAACCCTTATAAATACCTTCTTGGCCGTTTTCTCCACTCTCTATGGTTGTTCTACTAACCTAAACACATGGCCAACCTCTTCCTTCTAAGAATTGAGCAGTTCTTGAGAAACTCCAATCCTTGATCCGGGTGCACGGAGTCGGGGATCGTTGTGTGAACCTTGGGGGACGAACGTCATCAGGAATCCGCACCGGAGATGGCGAAATTCGTTTCTAAGGCAGTGGCCTCCATACCACGGCGCAACGTTGTTCTTGTGGAATTAAATCAAGTTCAGTTGATTATTATCTGCAGATAAGTTTATTCTCTATATTGTGTATCAGTATAGTTTATATATTTGTTCTTCATGAATACATTAATCTAACTCATATTTCCAACAAACCCAAGTTGCCCACACTATAATTCTCTGTGTTACTCACCACACTCAACACATGAAAAGACTTAATTCCATGTCTAACAAAAAATCACTCGCACTCTTTGCTCCCAAATTACAACACTGTATTTAAAACTCTAGCATCTTAGAGAACTTAAAATATATAGGAACTAGGGACAGACTTGGCTGACTTGAAGAAATAATTTGTACGGCTTTAACTCGCTGTCAGTCGACCAGTCGTACCTCAAACTTGGATGCGTGATCTCCTTTTATAGCCTTACCAAGCATTCTCCCACTTCTACCAATAACTCCACTAACAATTAGTTTTATTGCTTGGAACAACCTGTCAAAGGACCAACTCAACCAAAAGTTTAAGCTGATGGACCTTTATGTCACGTTGGCCCTGGTACCATATCAAAGAACCAATTCAGCCAAAAGCTTAATCTGATGGTTGGAGTTCCAGGATAAGTTTTTATACTCTATCACAACCAACTTGGTGGCTCAAAGAAAACGGAGTGGTAATTAGTTGAGAGAGTTACTGGATAAGTCATATGGTCAAATAACATTGAGTCGAAAGAGTTTTCTTAGGAAAATTATTATTTCACTTGGAGAAGAAGAAAAAATTTGAAGATTTTATTTTCCAAGATTTATATGTTCTAAAAGAAAATTACTATTAATTCTTTTAAAACCTAGTTACCAAAAAATTATGCTATATACACATAAAGAGATCAGTCCTAAGTAGACTCGGGTTCCTCTTGTTTCTTATACTTAATAAGTCTCGGAATACTTATTTAAATCCTAAAAAATACACTCATTATTTTTAGTCTTAATGTTAACACTTCAAGAAGCTTCGTCTCAGTAACTTTTGGTTGTTCCATACTCTTGAAACTTAAAGCAAGTGCCTCATAGGAACTTGATGGTTCCTACAAGGAAATTGGTCTTCTTATTATGTCACTTGAGCTTGCTCTTTCATATATGGAGATGCGTTGAACATGGAGTTTCTCTTGTTCCACTTCTGGACCTCAACTTCATGAACCTACACATTCTTGACAAAACCATTACAATTTTTTTTTTGTCATCATCAAAACCATATAGGGCAATACAATAGATTTTTGGAAGTTTTTTTTTTTTTTGCTTCCTTTTCTATTTAGGAAAGCTCCATTTCTATCCTTTTTGTGATGACTTCTTATTATGATTAGGAAAGTTATTATTCTGATTTTATGAGCACTATTTGAGCTTATCGGCTCTGAAAGGACCATGAGATTTTTAGATTAGCATTCATGAAATTTATTAAAAGGTTGTGGATCAAGCATGAGTCCATCTAACTAACTTTTGACACTTGAACTTAATTCATCCTCTAAGTTAAAAGCATGTAGCTGTCATCATTAGGAACTATATTATACAAGCATGCATAGAGGTAGCCAAGTTCAGAGCTATACAACACACCTTGCCACATAAATTCTCTACAAGTAGCAACAAAATTGTTCAGCATATTTAGGCAAAATAAACACCTGAGCCCAATAGGTATTGATACTAAGAAGCATATAATTAATCAACTGCAACCTCAATGCAAAGAACAGACTACTAAAGTTCTAGATTTTCATATAAACAACCATCTATTTTGCCAAATACTCAATATTTTTGAACTCTAAGAAACAAAATTAAATGCCTACTCCTTTTCTTCTTCTGATTTATATGACGTGGAGTTATATTGTTGCAAAGTAGAGGATGCACACGACAAAACACTATCAAAGCCAACTTCTTTTACCATAATTAATTTTTGGGAAATTCTACATGGTGGCCTCCTACTTTGGGTTTTTCTACTTGGTGGCACGCCAAAAAAAAATTATACCAAGTGACCTCTTACTTTGGCTAATTATACTTAGTGGCCTTAATATACTTAAAGCCTAGCTAACCCATAATTTAAAGTAAATTTACTAACCTACCCCCTAGTTAATTACCCTATTTCAAACCCCACATCCCTCTTCCCTTAAAAAAAACTTGTATATGAAGTCCTAAACGAGCCCTTCGAGCACACTAATCTACAATTATCGGATGCCACTAACCTACAACTATTGGATGTCGTGCACCTGCTTCCTTTAATCCAGCGAGCTCCCATGCCCAAATGCTCTCCTTGGGGTCGACAAGCACCAGATGAAAACCTCTGAATTGTATCCGTAGTGTTCATGCTAGGTAGTTTGTCAAAACTCAAAACCGAGGGGATTCCTCCAAATTCGACATTATGATGCTTACATTGTTTATTTGTGATATGCAATTTGCTTACTTTTTTTAAGGGAAGAGGGATGGGGTTTTAAAATAGGGTAATTAACTAGGGGGTAGGTTAATAAATTTACTTTAAATGTTGGTTAGCTAGGTTTTAAGTGCATTAAGGCCACTAAGTATAATTAGCCAAAGTAGGAGATCACTTGGTATAATTTTTTTTTGGCCAGCCACCAAGTAGAAAAACCCAAAGTAGGAGGCCACCGTGTAGAAATTCTCTTAATTTTTATATTTATTCAATGCACTAGTGTATTATTTTTTTGGTTTTATTTTATATTCCACAGTACGCACCAACAATAAAAAATAAAAAATGATTATTATTAATTTCCAGATCTAATAAAAAATAGAATAGATTGAGACAAAAGGTTCATAATACAAAATAAGTTTAAGTCAGATCCGCCAAAAACATTTTTTTAGAGCAAAAAGATATTTGTTGATCATGTCAAATCAAATTTAATAGTAAGTGAAAGATAGATCTAATCAATAAATATAAGGTAACCGGCCAAAACATAGCCTTATTAGTCATCGAGTATCTAGAGAAAGATGGTGAAAGAGGCAATCCCTTCCACCCTCCCCCTCCCCCTCCCCCTCCCCCTCCCCCTCCTCCTCCTCTCCAATATTTCTAAATTGCAAGTGGTCACATAGTAGGGAAAGAAAGTCTCTTTCTCTTGTTAGTCCTCCTTTGCAGCTTATTATTGATTCACTAGGACACAATGGTTAGCTATCTTAGATTGTTTAATGTTAATGCGGACCACCATTCTATTATTATGGTGGTCTTCGTGAAAACGTCTTGATTGATACTTCTGTGAATGTAAATAACAAAATCAAATTATATATTATGCAGCTTAAGCTTAATTCATATGAGAATTCCCTTTCTTCTCTAGAAGCTTAATTCATATGTTTTTAGTTTGTTTTATAGTGTTGTAAGGGCCTTTAATGCCCCTAGTAGTAGGGTGTAAACTCCTTTTATCTATGCAAATTTTCGCGATGTCAAAAAAAAAAAAATCTTCTCCATAGCGTGCAGGTTTAACATACTATAAACACTCAACTATATTGAGTGGTGTAAAACATTGGCCACCACAATGTGGGACAAAACAACAAGAAGGAAATTACCTTCGTAAGTTTTGACCAACTATCCCAAACTTCCAACACCACTCAACTATCCGCTTTGCCTCAAATAATTTGGATATATATCCTATATGTATTTATATGTATGTTTGCCTAACTATGATAGGTGAAACTACAAAAGTCCCATATACGACTAAATGACTAACTCTAATACCAAGCAAATCTTGCTCTAATGATAAACTTTGTAACTCACAACTTTAAGTTTGTGGGGATCAAACTCCACTAAAAGCAATTTAGGGCTTGGTTTTTCTCTTATCCCCCTCCAAGGGCCTTGACTTCAAAATTGGGCCCTCTAACTGCTTAGTTTGAAAAAAATAATTCAAACTTTTAATTGACTTTCCAATATCTAGGGTATTTTATGTTCTTCAACTTACTTTTCTTGAAGTTAATTTATTTATTTTTTCTGAACTTTTCCTTTAATTATTAGAACTTTTCCTTTAATTATCTGAACTTTTCTTATTTTTTTCTGAACTTCTGGAACTTCTAATTTTTCCAGAGCCTTTTTTATTATTGCTAAATTTTTCTAAACTTTTCTGAAAATAAGTAAAAATAAGTTGAAGAGAACATACTCCTAATTGGGTTATTTTCTCGTGAAGATCATGACAACTTATCTAAATTAGCTATCCTTAGTCTACGCAATAATGTCACAAATCATTATTGCATGTGATTTGGTACTTGTCAATCGAGTAGGTGATCTTAGATTAGCTCTTGAGGTTTGCTGTTGTTTTACTGGCTTTCAAATGGACTTTACTGCCAATTCTGCTGGTGCTAAGTGCCTTAAGAAATTCTTCGCTTATTTGCAATGTGAGAGTGATTGCCTTAACTTTTTATTTGTATTGATTATATTTTTATTATTAATTGCATAAAATATATATTAGATCCAATAAGACTTAAAAGTAAGTTAGCATAGGTAAAGACAAGATTATGTTAAATAATTTTTTATATACATTAAGTTACACTACGTTCAAATAAATTAAAATAAGTTGCATAGAATATATATATATATATTTCGAAATTCCAATACTTCAAAATAATACATAATAATAGATATTTATATTAGTTAAAGATGTACATAAAAGACTGTATAATAAAATATATATATATGGAAAATAGTTAAGTAACAAGCTCAGTAGTTCTTAAATGAACTATTTAGAATAAGCATATCGTTTCATAAAAGTAATTTCGATTTCTCCCCCTCAAAACAAAAGTGATTGCACTTTTTTTGTTCCTTATTGCCTCCCTTTTACTTGACAAAATCTAGATTTTTTTAATATCAAACAATCCAATACAATAAATTTTCACCACGTAAAAATGTAATCATTTCAAGATTTAAGGTTAAAAGAAATAGTGAAACTCAAAGTTTTTTTTTTTTTTTTTTTTTTGACAACGAGAAATCGTACATTAATTAAAAGAGGAAGTACAGCCTAATGCTAATACAACCAAAACTAAAACAAACAAATAAACCGAAATGAGCCTTAAGAGCTCGTGCATTCCACCTAATACAGAAAGAAATAAAAACGATATAAAGTCGCGTAGAAAGGGGCGAGTAGAAAGGGGTGCGTCGCTGGTCAGTGCCGATGATGGTGGATGCAAACCTCGGATGGCTGATGGAATTGGTAGAAGAAGCGATTGACGATCATGATTGAGACAAGGAACGACCAATGACGAGCGTCGCTTCTCACCGTATGAGCAATCCCAACGATCTGACATCACTTGGGATTCTGAGCTCATGACCATGGGAGGAGTCACGTTCCATTG
This sequence comes from Beta corolliflora, assembly GCA_947648045.1. Taxonomy (NCBI): domain Eukaryota; kingdom Viridiplantae; phylum Streptophyta; class Magnoliopsida; order Caryophyllales; family Amaranthaceae; genus Beta; species Beta corolliflora. Next base: position 560,773 of record CANSZD010003019.1, read on the forward strand.
TGACTCACTACTCTCGATCGAGAGTATTTCAAGTTTCTCCATGATGAAGGAGAAACGCTGAAGAGTGGGCGTGCTGTAAAACCCCAGATGCAACTTGGGTGCCGCCTGCAGATTTGAAGTTTTCAAGGCAAAGACCATTAAGATCCATGCCAAGCTAAAAGGAGAGCCAAACAAGTTGACCCCTCGAACACACCTCCGGTTTTCAAAACCGGTAAATATACGTCCCAACCATGAAAGCCTATCATCACCTCGTCCTTGCTCACGAACATCGTGAGTCACCTTGTCCCTCAGCACATATTTCAAAAAACCGATATACTCAACTGTTACTACTTCGAACCACCAAACTTGACCCAACTGATTACTACTTTTCGATGGCCACAACCAACCACCGATAACAACTCTAGCAACTCGAAAACAACGCACTTCTATTATTTGGAGATTAAACGCGCTTTTCGCTAAAAAAACCGGACATACCGACATCCAATAGAACTATTTGGAGAACCCAACAACCTGGGGGAAGGGGAAAGGGAAGCCCGACACTAACAGGGGGAGGGGAAAGGGGAGCCCGACACTAACAGGGGGAGGGGAAGGGGAAGCCCAAAACAACCATAACACTAAACAGGGGATTGTGCCAACTAGACGCGAGGACGGGGACGGGAACGGGGACCGGGACGTGAACCATGAATGACAATACTCGGAGACAGCAACGGGAGGGGAAATACTGACCAACGCAAAACCTAACCAACGCGAAAACTAATGCACAAGGGAGGGGGAAGGGGAAACTCGGCGAACACCTCGACGAACAACGAGACACCGGGTAACCACAACAGGGGGAAAATCTACACGACAACAGGGGAGGGGAAGGAATCCCACGCAGCCACAGGGGAGGGGGGAAACCACACGCACGACACTAAACTAGGGGTAGCAGGAGACACGACGCGACAGCAGGGAGGACAAACAACGGCGGCGGGGGTGAGGATGACGAAACAGCGGCGGAGACGCGGAGGAGGAGCGAAAAACGAACGAAACAAACCTAGAAACGAAAACGCTGAAATGAAAAAGTGAAGGAAAAAAAAGGAACGGGGAGGGCCCGACTGCCGTCATGAGAGGCCTGAGGCGGTTCACGTGGCCGTCGAGCCCTTGGGGTTTCCGGTTGTTGAAGGTTTGCGGCGGGGAGATTTTATGGTTAGAGAGAGGACACAAACGAAATCCTAAGTACTCAAAGACGATCTACTTTTAGTCTTTGATTAATTGAAACTCAAAATTTTGACTGTCATAAATTATAATACATAAAATGTTCTACATTTTTTCACTTTTTCCAAAACCTCTCTATTTTCCCTCAAGTTTTTTCATAAAATACCTTATAACTATTATAAATTATACTCCCTCCATCTTTAACTACTTGCTACATTATTTTGGGCGCAATTATTTAGGAGAAGCAAAAAATGTGGTGGGGACCATAATTTTATAGAAAAATGACAAATATTTGAGAGTTATATGTTGAAAGATGAAAAAATTAAATGAATATATTGGTGCCTTTTTATGGGCCATGAATATGAGTGCCAAATACAAAAATATAGCAAGTAAAAGAAGACATTCAACCTTACCAAGAAATATAACAAGTATTTATTGGTACTTCATAAAGAGATCCGCCTCCTCTCCCCTTTTTTTCTCTCTTCTCCCTTTTTTTCCACAAAACCCTAATTTTCAACCTAGGGGATACCGCCACCCTTTTGGGCAGTGGTAAGCCCCTTTTTCCTTTTGGTACTAGTTTTTCTGCTATTGTTTCTAATAAACTTTAGTCTCTCTCTAATGGAGAGTTTTTCTACCCATATATTGGGGTATATCTACCCATATATTGGGGTATATTTACCCATATATCGGGTTTTATCTGTCTCCATAAGAGAGTTTGGAGACTTTATTTTTGGTTATTTTTGTAATTCAAGAGGTTGATTTGTTGATCCAAATTTGTGCGGGGTTGAAACATATGTCAGTATTTCGTTTACAATCACTTGAATTAAATCCACTTCTACTTCAAAACTACAAAAGATTGATAACCCCCTTGTAGAAGGTTGCATCATACAACGATGTGAAAGATGAGGGTTTTCAGAAGTTTTAAATCTCCTCAACGATCGTGGTGTTGTCATATTATAATTGTATTTGTTTCATTTTGATATGTAGTTGTTAGTTTTGACTTCTATAACAGATGTCATATAAATCAATGAATTGATTTTATTCTAAAGAAAACATTCATTTATAAAAAATATAACTACCTAAAAAAAGACGGAGGAAGTAATAGAAGAAATATATTACTCCTTATAGAAATATGCGAGTCGGTGGGTTTTAATTCGATCGAAATGGAAATTAGAGATAGATTAGATTGGATGCATGTAAATGTAATGATGTCACCATCAAAGTGTACCATTTAGAAGGTTTTTCTTCTTATACCCGGGAAAAATGTAAAGGAAAGAAAACAAGGATCCAGAGCTTCAGAGGTCCAACTTTGAAGGGCCCACCTAATAATTGGCCTTTACTAAATTAATTCCCTCTCTCTATCAAATCATTTTGGCCCCGCCTCTTTTATTACACTACCAATTTTTGCTTTTTCGTCTTCATCTTAAGTTTATCGTTTATAGGAGTACACCATCTGTTTATTATTGTTTGAATTATTTGCTTTTTAGCGATCTTTTAAATATACATTTGATCCTTAATAATTTTAATTACGCACTAATAAAATTTATGAAAAAAATTTTATTTGGAAACCATACTTGATAAGGTATCTAACAATTTGCTTATAAATTTACAGTTAGAGTCATAAAATTTGGTAACAAAAAAGCAAATGAGGCAAACAATAAAAGTCTGAAAAAGTATCCGCTAAGTTACTCATCAACTTCAATCAACCAATCCTAAAAACTGAAACACGCGGAAATTTTCTCTCTCTCTCTCTCAAAAAACCTAAAAAACCCTAATTCCTTTTCTAGCTGCAAAGGGCTACCATCATCATCTCTTTGATGATGGTAAGCCCCAATTCCTTCTTTAATTCCTTAGTTTTCAATTGTTTAGTTTTTAATAATCCTCCTTCTTCTCTCTTTATGAGAGTTTTCTTCCTAATTTTTGGGTTTGTTCTCTCCTTTAGTGAGAGTTTGGAGTATGATCACTTTCTTCTCTTCCCTTATGGAAGATTAGAATTTGGTAATTGCAGCTTGCGTAGAAGATCAATTTCTTTGATTGTTCGTCTGGTGAGGAATGAAGATCTAGGGTTTTATAATCACTGTAAGTTTCTAGAGGACCACGTGGATCTTAAGCCGAATTAGTGCTAACTCACAGATTGTATTGCTTCAGATGAAGTTTTTTATTAAGGCTATTGTTGATCGAATCTGCGATGTAATTAGTTCTAAGGTGTTATGTATTTGTGTTGGAATTTTAGATTTCTTAGGAAATATCTGTAAGTGCCTTATGGCTTTCTATTATTAATGAAACCCTATTTCTGTCCAAAAAAAAAAACTTCACTTAACCAAAAAATTGTAAAATAACTTAGGCCATGTTTTCTTATATAATTCATATTAGATTGAGGCAATGATGTGAAAATTATTTATTCAAAAGTCAATACATATCATTTGCAAGTTATAACCATTGCCTTGAAGCATATATGCTAAATTGAGCCTAAGATGAATCTACTTTGATGATTTATCCTCCTTTCTCTCTCTTTCTATTTTTGCCTTCCAAGGGCACATCTAGGACTATATACACATATATATATACATGCACTTACTATATACTCAACCCTTCCCCCCAACAAGCTCAAGAAAATCTAACTTCAATACAAAATTGAAGTCCTAACACTTCATTCTAAACATTTTTTTCAAAAACAATTGCCACTTCTTACTTAAAAAAAGGATCTTTGTTGCATTATCCATTGGTTGGCCTTACTTTTCCAATCTCGATCGATGTCTTCTGCTATTTTTAAAGCATCATGAGATGCACCAAGCAAGCCTCGTTTGGTAAAACCTACGGCATATAGCCCGTTCTCGCCTTTCCATCCACCCTGACATGTTTTAACCGGAAACCCATCTTTCTCCGAGAACATAGTGCTTTCCTAGAAGGCACAAGAGTCATCAGGAAAAAGAAATCGTCTCATATTTAAGTGTTGTAAAGAAAAGAAATTATAGAAAACAAAACGAGAATATAAGCATATAGCTTTACGTGGTTCACCAATATTACAATTCACGAAATGAAGATGAATAATGTCTTGATTAATCCACGGACACGAGGAGAGAACAAATATTATACTCCCTCTGTCCCAGAAAGATCTGAACACTTGTTGGGACACGTATTTTAAGGTGATAAGTTGTAGTGTGGTTATCAAATTAAATGTTATTTTATTTAAAAAGTAGATGTGATAGGAGTTGGTGGGGTATTTTTAATTAAAGGAGGGAGAAAGTTGAGTAACTTTTTATTGATAAAAAATAGAGTGTGGGCCAAATGAGTATAAAAGAAATAATATATTAATAGTGGGACCATACTATAAATGGAAGTGTTTAAAATAATTTGAGACAAACATAAAAGGAAAGTGTTCAGACTATTCTGGAACGGAGGAGTAGGTTTTAGAGGAAATCGTATAAATTTATGAATGGGGAGGCAAAATTGTTCAGGATTGAGACGCACGTGTTAAATCGTCCACAAGCATCATATTTAAGGCACCAGAGTCCAGAGCATTATGTATGTTCTTCATCCAAAAAGGCAAAAATATAAAAAAATAATCTAATATTTCATCTGATGTCTTATTTGTTGCAACATCTATCTTTTGAAGGTCAAACTTCACAAATTAAACCTTTTTGTTTTCAAGACGTGGTAATTCATTAGAACTGACTCAACATTATAAAATAACAACTTTTTATTATTTATTAGTACGTAATGAAATATATTAATGGTCAAAACCATGCCTTTAAAACTGTGAAAGACAAGCATTACTAATGAAATACGAAAGGAAATATCTAAGGAAAAATTGGTACGAATAGCACCAACTATTGGTTTTGGCGCAACAGAAGCATCACTAAACAAGGTGTGATGCACAACACAAACTTTATGACAAAGGTGCGCGAATCAACATACATGAGGATTTTGGCCTGAGATACGTTTACCCAAGCCTTAAAGTTTGTGATGTGGAACCATGCCAAAATTGTTGTTTATGTTGATTCATGCACTCAAGCCATAAAGTTCGTGTTGTGCCTCACACCTTGTTTAGTTCGTGCTGTTTTGTGTCCCAAACCAATAGTTGGTGCTATTCGCGCCAATTTTTCTAATATCTAATAGAGTATGATTAAATTTCCCACTGAGTGACAGGAGAGTATCAATATAAACCATTTGTACTTAATTAGTGATATTAATAGTGGAACCCTAAGGGTAACTAATGATGACTGATCGTCAAAGGTAGCCCTAACTCTCATATTTAATTATAATAAAATTAAGGTTATATCATATTTTATACTTCCTCCGTACTGAAATAAATGAAACATAGGTGAGGCACAATTTTTTTTTAAACTTACAATAAGAATAAGATTATATTTATTTTTAGAATGTCATTATTAAATGTGCTATCAATTTTGTTTGAGGTTAGAGTAACGTAACAATAATTCTAACAAGATAACATATTGACAAATATTGACGAAAAGCTCTTTATAAATTGAAGCAGGATTTGGAGGGCACATGCATATATACCTTTAACCAAGATGGTACATTGCTTTTATAACCTGTGGCGAGAATAATAGCGTCAAAATTCTCCATTCTACCATCCGCAAACTCTGCCCCTTGACGTGTTAATCTTTTAATTCCCGGAAAAACCTGTGTATAATAGATTTAATGGAGTTAGTACTAGCTTGGACCATGAATAATAACAATATGCCAAGAATGTTTTGATCGTTATCTTATGTGTACGTAAACCATAAATGACTCTTTTCCATGTCATTCATTACTCCCTTCATCCTCTAATAAATACTAGTAGCATTATATAGAGCTTGGATAAACAATAATTATGCGATGCCACAGCGGTATCGAATACCTTGTTTGCAGTGGCGTATCCAGGAATCCAATCATATGGGTTCGGAGCCGGTAAAAAAAAATTCTGAAATTCATAAAGCAACTCCACAATCCACATTTTCAATATCCTCTACCCGCGCATACCCACAAACCAAAACAGTCCAAGACACAACACTTCTCTCAGACGTTTCATCAAACACCTTCCTTGCAGAAACCATATCACACATCTTCCCATACATATCAACCATCGATGTAGAAACAAACAAATCCAACCTAAACCCACATTTAATTACATGATTATGAAGTTGTTGACCTTCACAATAATACAAATTTAAGCTACAACACTTAGATAAGAACAAATATGTATAATTATCAGGAACAAATAGACCCATTCTCTTCAAATCTCTAAAAAGAATCCAAGTGTCGAGAACCGTTGATTATCAATATGGGATTTAATCATGACATTAACAAGTAACAAATTTCAACTCCATGAGTCAGTGAGTCTAAGTAACACTAACAAGTAGCAACTCCACAACTCCACAATCCACATTCATTCATTCATTCAACATTTAAATGATTAACAAAATTACATAATTACAATTACATATTCTAATGTCTAAAATTGAAGAAATAAAAGTTACTGTTGGCGTTGGCTAAGGTAGTGCGCCGTCGAGGATTGCAACAGCCAGCAGGGATCCGACGGTGAGTTGGCTTGGCAGTGAACGTGAAGTGGTAATGGTGTTCTTCGTTGCTTAGGGAGTTAGGGTTTTGGAGAAAAAAATCAAAAATGTCGACTTTGTTGAGGTGGAGGCAGAATTGGGCTTTCAGTTTTATGTTTAGAATTTAGATAAAGGAAAAGAGATGGGAAAAAAAAGGTGCTTTGCTGAATTCGAACCCCAGACCTCACACCCAAGCCCGCGCGCACGAAGTTTATGGAGAGACAAAACCACTGAGACACCCGCTTCATTCTTGTTCTACTTTGCACGCAAATAGTATATAAGTATCTAATAGCTAAAATATTTTTAATTTAAAAAAAAAAACTGGGCAATTTTTTTCCAAATATCATTGGGTTCACCTGAACCCAGTGAACCCATAGTAAATCCGCCCCTGCTTGTTTGGTATTCGATGTTTCTCAGTTGGTGCGAAATGCTTAGAACAAATAAAATTCAATGATATTCAAAACTCTTCCAAATGATAATAGTGCTAGAATCCCCCTTAAAAAAAATTGTACTAGAATAATAGCATGTATAATAATTTTGGGTACTAATAGAAGGTTAATTTTTTAAAAATAGTTTTAAAACTTTTTTTAATACAAAATGCAAGTGCACTTGGTATCTATCCGAGAAAGAATTGGTACCAAACAACACCGTGGTATTACCAATTAGGTATCTTGTTTATCAAATGCCTATCTTATTCAACTAATGCAAAAGATTTTGAGTAATTCATATTGGCCTTTATTTATTTCTCTCTTGATATCATTACTACATTTCTAAATACATCTATCAGAAGAATATTTCAAAATAATAAACCTATCATGAGGGAGATAGATCATCAACTAAAGTCTAGAAGTAGAAATACTAACTTGTATTCGCATATAACGACACATAATCTTATCACAACTTTTCTTTAATTTTAGATAATTGTAAGAGCTATGTTTAACAAAATCATAACTTCTATAATTTACAAGTCTAATCTTATTCTGACATTTATGTGAAAAATAAGCCTATCGAAATAGTTGTATATTATTACCTGTCTCTAATAGACAATTTTGAAAATATCTTACTATTTCAATTATGTTAGGTTGAATCCCACTGCTGGCTACTTTGTAGGTGGGTAGTCTAGGAATTGACCTATTTTTATTTTTTTTTTTATTTTTTATTTTTTACAAACTTAAAGTTAAACCAATTAGTTGAGGATTGAAGTAAAGAAAAAAAACCTTGATATCCCCGGCTTTGACTTTAGCAAGTGTCCCAATATCCAACACAGGTGTCTTTCCTGTGATGCTCTTGTATTCAAGGGGGCCAATTGTAGGCCTAGTTATTCCTAATTGGGCCGTATCACCAAGCATTAGACGAGAGATTAGGAGCAAAAATTGATCCACTAGCTTAAGTGGAAACCACTTTAGCAAGCACATTGACAATCCAAAAGTTGAAGTTCCTAGCATTTGTTGTGGGAGTATATGTACCTAAAGAAAAAAGAAAGGGAAAGAAGGTCGAATTAGCTTGGAGAAAGTAGACATACACATATATATAAGTTCACATGAGAATGCATCTTTATGTGAGAAATGTTGCGACTTTAGGGAAGAAGTGTTCTGACTCTAAGTGAAAAGTGTTGTGACTTTTGGTCCTTCTTATTTCTCAATTAAGTTGTTTTCTCATCTAACCTCATCCCTACATATATAAACAAATGTAGCTCTAATAAAAAGGTGACGATTTGTTCACTTCAACTTTTTCAAGAACTTATTTCTTTTTCTTGTTTAGATTAAAAAGTAGACTAAACTTGATTAAATCACTTTAGATTAGAGTGATTGTTCTAGACTAGATGTTTATTTTTATAATAAATATCACCTTTAAAAACATATTTATCAGGCTAGACTATACCACACTAATATATACAGCATACCATATTAAATTATTTTAATGCTTCTTTTACATTTTCCAAAACCAAACATTCTTTTATTGTACTTCATACTTTTTTTTGCGTAATTTCCTTGGTTCTCCCCCAAAGTGAAGTGTAACAATTTAAAAAAACGAAGGGAGTAGTTATTAAATAGCTTATTAGAAGAAGATAAAAGTACTCCACATTGTTTGATCACATTGTTTGCTTACTTTATCTAATATATAAACGTATTCCCTTTATTGTATAGTAGAAGAAACTTAAAAATACTTGTCTAGCTCCATCATGTAAGAGAACATGAATACATGGAATTTAAGAATCAAATGTAAATAATATTACTAATAAAGAGATACTCGAAAATTTGAATTTAAAAACCTAGAATTGGTAGCTCGAGTATTAAAAAGAAATTAAGAATTCTGGTCAAAGATGAATAAAATAAGGGGAGGGTGATTTTGCAATTTACAACACCACTTCGTAGTAGAAGGCCAAATCCTGTGAGTACAAAAGTGCAAGGCAGATTCGAGCAAGTACACGTATGAGCATGCAAACGAACTCCAAGAAAGTGAGCTATATTGCATAAATAAAGATCTAAAAGAAGATTGAAAAAGTGCTACCATTAAAGCCTATGATTGATTGTAGCAATTTTTAAAAAATTCAAGTTGTTAATTAGGTCGTCTTTTTCAAAGGACAAGATATGGTGTGCATGAGCGTCATTCAATAAAAAGAGAGAAAAAAGAAACTAATAGAAAGAAGAAAGATGTATTCATTATTTCAGATTAAGATGACCTTAATGGAAATTAATTCCACTAACAAACGGAAACTCATCATTGAACTTTCAGGCAATTGGTATATTTGGACTTAATGCTATTCCTAACTAAGTAAAGTTTTTGTTTATATTCCTATATAGAATCAACATTTCGGCACATTAAAGTACTAAAAAGAATTTCAAACAAAAAAAACAAAGAAATGAAATGGTCCCTCTTTCCCCACTAAGTAAATATCAAAATGATAAAGATCAGCATTTATAACATAACTATAAACAAAGAAAAGGAGGAAACAAAGTTTAGCTCTTATAACACTGATCACTTTTTCTAATCAAAGGCAAAAACCTAATAACATTTTCTTGATCTTAACTAAATGGTTGTTAAAAATGTTTACTATGTGCCTCACATTCTTTAACTACCTTGTCATACCTATATTAAAATTGGCTATATCTCTGTGCAATCTCTCAGATATAAATCCTTTATCGCTTAAAAAGCTTCTCAATTATTGTAAGATAAACGAAGAAAGATGAAGTAGTTTGTATAAGCGATTTCTTTATTGACCTTTTGGGTAAGGAGATAGAAAGTTGATTACAAACATTGATATATTGATGCACTGAGTGGGCCCTTATTGTAGATAAGGAAGCGAAGATGAGTAAAAAAGCTACCAAAAATGGAAGAAATAAATCACGGAGGGAGCAGCCGACAACCTAGGAAAAAAAAGACATACCAGAATCAAACACCATAGAAGGCACTAGTCAACAACCTCGGAAATAGGTAGACATATCTAACACCATTTGCATGTGCGACTTTTCTTCTAGTGAGTCTAAAGTAAATTATTTGTAATTGCTGTAAAAATTGAGTAATTCTACAGATGCAATCCTTAATTTGATTAGTTTGGTTGTAAAATGAGTTTCATTAATCAAAGATATACTTACTTGCTTAGAAAAAAAAATCCTTAATTTGATCAAAATTTAAGAAACATGAATATAACACTTTGTATTCAATCATAAACCTAAATCAAAGCAATTAATTAATTATCTCCAACCCCACCATATTAACCAAAGTAGCTAAACACCCTAAAACAATCATATAGAAATCCATGATGGTAGTTAAATCTTCATCGAAATCCGCGCAATGCAAAAGAGAATAAATTAAAGTTCAAAAGATAGAGAGAAATGCTTACAGAATCCCTAACAACCAAGGAAGGATAAGCATTATGATTGCAAAGATCCAAGCAAACCTCCATACCTGAATTTCCACAACCAACCACCAAAACCTTGTTATGACTAAAATGATTACCACTCTTATACTCACTTGAGTGAATAACGGGCCCTACAAAAATCTCCCTTCCTAGAAGCTCAGGCACAAAGGCCTCTGCATTCTCTCCTGTTGCCACCACCAACCACTGGCACACATACTCAACAACCTCCTTCTTCGGCCCCACCACCAGCACCCGCCACACCTCGTTCCGGGTATCGTAATAGGCCCGAACCACAGCCCGCCCGAAGAGGGGCCTGAGGTTGAAGTGGGTGGCGTATGAGTCAAGGTAACTAATGAACTGCTCCTTGCTTGGGTAAGTAGGGAAGCTGTGTGGGAATGGGAGGTGAGGTAGCTGGCAAAACTGCTTCGGAAGGTGGAGCCGAAGGCGGTCGTAGGTTCGGTATTTCCAGAGCGAGCCCAAGCACTGGGCCCGCTCTAGGATCAATCTAGGGATCCCCCTCTCCTTCAAGCACGCCGCCACCGCCAGGCCCGATGGGCCTGCACCAACGATCACCGGGCCTGGGACCCACACCCGCTTCGCCGAGGGCGACTGCGGGTGTGGGTCTTCGGCTAGCTTCGCCTCCATTTCTGTAATGGGGTCCATTCAATTGGCTAAATTTGACTACTAAAACTACTACTACACTTATTACTAGTATATACTAGTACTCAACAGTAGTACTACTGATTAAGCTGTTCCCATGTTGAGTTGGAAAAGTATGAGAAAAATTAGGATATACACTACTTATTTAGAGAATCAAAGAATAGAAGTTAGAAAAAGGATAATATTTGAAGAGATACAGCTTTTAGGAGGGGGGATTAAATATAAGAGGGTAGAAAACTTGATGATTATTATCATCTTATCCACAAATTAGGATCCTTTTTTTTTTATCAATTAAACTGTTAATCTTATCCTAATTTTGAAATTTAGTTGACGAGAAGCAAAGAAATCAAAGGAGGTTGGGAACTCAAATTTTAATGTAATACTCCTATATGAAGAAGGGTGGAGATCGAAAGAGGAGTATGTTTGACAAGAGTTATGAAGAAATTAAGGAGGAGGTGGAATGGAGTGTCAATTTATATGATGGTGAAGGGGTCAAAAGGAGTAATTTTCTGTTTTTGTGGGACATGTTTTAACGATATACTATATAGCTTTTTTTTTTAAATATATGTGATGGTATAGAGAGTCACTAGACGAGATTTGATCACATACTCTAGCATATGGCACCACCCTTGCAAAACTTTATCGATTAAGTTAGGCAGTTAGCAGGCGCTTGAGAAAGACTCCTCGATGAGAGTATGCCACTTGTTTAGATACGGAGGTTAGTATTTTTTATGTTACATAATATTATGAAATATCAATAATCAATAATAATTAAATTAAACCTACTATTGACATGTTTGTTAAAAGAACCATATAAGCTATTATGGAATACTTGTTTTAAAAAATAAATTTCCAGATTGCAGTAGATTATATGATTCTAATATTTATATAATATCCTTAGATAGAAGATTTTCATTTATAATTTGATGAAAATTGAGGTTAAATTATTCTAGATAAAGAATCTTTTTTTTGTTCCTTGATTGGTTTGTTCTGAATTATCTTTAATTACTTTCGTTCCTATGTAATCAACAACAATAATTTTAGACTACAATATCTAATTTTACTCATTTAGAATTAAATAATTCAATTTTCACTTGCCTCATTAGAGAGATACTGAGTAACCTCACATAATTCTCTATAGTACATGATTGGTTTTATTTAGACCATAATGAAGAGTTATTGACATGCGATCTTATCCACTCCCTCTCTTTGCTCCTTAATAACCTTAAGGTGTTAAATGCACCCTATATCCACTCAAAAGCTGACATATAGTTAAAAACTAATTCTCCTACAATAGTGCACTAATGTAGATCGATATATCATATAGTTAGTTGTCAAAAGTGTTGCAGAATGTGTGAATCAGCATAAGATTCCCATTGCGTACATATATAGTACATAAGTGTGTAAATTTCTATTGTAAAAGGAAATTTTTATTATATATCAAGATCCACATTGCATAGTCATAATTGCGTTGATATGATCCTTCAACCCGGCCATCCAAACTATTTACTTCTTATCTTCATATGTAGAATGTTCCCTATTTTTATTTGTCACCTGATCAAATGAATTCTCCTACAAGACTGCAATAATGTCTCAAATCAAAGTGTTGCAAAATGATTGACTGAATGAATATACAAGTACAAGATACACACTGCACTGTCATATAGTACATTAAAAATGTATATAATAATTTGTAAAGTCTTGTAAGTCATATGGAAATAATGAAATCACTTTGAATCCCATTTGGTACCACGGTCAATTTTCATTTTCGGGTTTGAGACTTTAAAAGGCATACTATAATGAAAGAGATATTTTCCCTGGTTCAAAATATGTTACATCCTAAAGCAGCCCCGTTTCCGAGTATACGGTGGCCTAAGGGCGAAATCAAAAATTGGGCCCTAATCGACAAGTAAAATCAATGATATACAATGAAAATTCTAGAACAAATTAAAAGTGATATACCTAGCAAAATAATAAATTCGATGTACTGTTAACAGTAGCAAAATACTAAAAAAATCTAAAAAAAATCAATAATATACAATGAACATTCGATGTACAGTTAGCAGTAGCAAAATAATAAAAACCAATTAAGAGTGATATACAGTAGCAAAATAAATGAAAATTCGATGTATAGACTACAATAGCAAGAATTGATATACTCTATCAACACCAATTAAGACTTGAAGAGTGATGTACAGTAGCAAAATGATAAAAAAAACAATGAAAATTCGAAACTCAACGAGTAAGAGTGATAACCTATCGGAACTTATTAGAACTTATTGAAACCTATCGGAACTTATTAGAACTTATTGACACTAATATGAACTTAAAACGCAACGTACAATGTCGGATTGTCAGACAACATTCTACCAAATGATGGACAAACAACGATAATATTATTTCTTCACAACTTACGAATATTTTTAAGGTTTTGAAGATCAATAACAAGTACAAACATGGCAAATTTCATCTCTAACACACATATTAATAGATTACGCCATCACAAGTCTAGTTTAGCGAATAATAATGCGAGTAAAAGAAAAAATAAACATAGTAAAAATCAATTGAAGCTCGAATAAAAAATTGATAAAGTAAATTGAGAGGGAGAAAGAGAGGGACCTGGAGAGAATTAATGGCGCCGCGATGCGGAGAAACGAACTCTTTGAAGTTGGAAAGCTGAAGAGAGGAAATGCGACGAGATCGAAGGCGACAGGAAAAAGAATTAGGTCGTAATCTACCTTCATCTCTACTCGTAATCTCTTTCCACAACATTTTCGGCTTTTCGTTTATTTTTTTAAAAAAAAACTGTTGTCATACTTACTGGCTTTTTGTTTTTTTTGGGCAGGGGGCCCTGGGCTTCCGCCCCGTTTGCCCTGGGCCAAATACGGGTCTGTCCTAAAGATATATACTAGTCAAGAATACAAGATACAAGGCTATAAATCAAGAACTAATTGTGCTTATCTCCTAAATACAAGAATAATGAAAATATTATATATTTACATATATTCTATCACACCCCCTCAGTTGAAGCGGGAGGAGGATGAACACTGAGACTGTCCCGAAAATCCTCAAATAAAATCAAGGGAAGTCCCTTTGTAAAAATATCTGCAATTTGATGACGAGATGGGACATGTAGCACTCTAACTTCACCACGAGCGACTTTCTCACGCACAAAATGAATGTCCATTTCAATATGCTTAGTGCGTTGATGCTGTACCGAATTGCCGGATAAGTAAATAGCGCTAACATTATCACGATACACCAATGTAGCTTTGCGGATAGGGCAATGAAGTTCTAGGAGAAGATTGCGCAACCAACAAGACTCAGAAACGACATTTGCCACCCCCCCGATACTCAGATTCAGCACTAGAGCGAGAGAGTTGTTTGGTGTTTAGAGGGCCAGGAGAGCAAATTATCACCAAGGAACACACAATAGCCGGATGTGGAGCGGCGGGTATCCGGACATCCACCCCAATCTGCATCAGTATAGGAAATGAGTGTAGAAGTCGAAGAAGGATAGAGATGAAGACCATGCGCAAGCGTGCCTTTAACATAGCGAACAATACGTTTTAGAGCATTCATATGTTCTTCCATAGGCTGATGCATAATGAGACAAATCTGTTGCACTGCATAAGAGATGTCGGGTCTGGAGAAGGTGAGGTATTATAAGGCACCGGCAAGACTTCTATAGAGAGACGGATCACTGCATGGATGTTCAGACTGGGCACTAAGTTTGGGTTTAGTGTCAACAAGAGTAGGAGATGGTTTACAGTTAGACATGCCAGCTCGCTCAATGATTTCCTCAGCATACTTACGTTGAGATAAAAATAAACCACCTGCATGACGAGTCACAGCTATACACAAGATATAATGCAACAACTCCAAGTCTTTCATAGCAAATTCAGAACCAAGCAAAGTCATAATAGACTTCCGGAGGGAAGTAGATGAAGCAGTTAGAATAATATCATCCATATAGAGAAGAAGATATGCTATTTCATTACCTCTACGGTAGACGAAAAGAGAATTATCAGACTTGCTATTTATGAAACCAATCTTGGAAACAAAATCAGCAAACCTGCGATACCAGGCCCGTGGGGCTTGTTTGAGGCCATATAGAGACTTCTTCAGGAGACACACATGATTAGGGTAGCGAGAGTCCCGGTATCCCATAGGTTGATGCATGTATACCGTCTCATTCAACTCACCATGTAAAAAGGCATTCTTCACATCCAACTGATGTAAAGGCCACCCTTTAGAAATCGCCAAACTGAGCACCGTATTTATAGTATTCGGTTTCACCACAGGACTAAAAGTCTCTCCACAGTCAATGCCAACCTGTTGAGTTTTGCCATCACCTACAAGACGAGCTTTATATCTCTTAAAAGATTCGTCAGATTTTTCTTTCTGAGCAAATATCCACATAGATCTAATAATATTAGCATCAGGAGGACGAGGCACTAATTCCCATGTCTTATTTTTAATGAGAGCATTAAATTCATCGTCCATAGCCTGTTTTCAATTCGGGTCACGAAGGGCCAACACGGGATTTTTTGGAATAGGGGAGCGGTCAATATGGGTGAGAAGAGAGAAAACTTGTTTGGGCTTTCTAATACCATTTTGACTTCGGGTGACGGGCCTTGAACCAATAGAGGAAAGAGGGGGAGGCTGTTGGGCATTTGTGGATGGCTGACGGACTAAAGGGTGGGCTGTTGGGCCTGTGGATGTGGGGAGAACGGGCGAAGCAGCTGCTGGGCTAGGAGAGGAAGAGTAGGGATATGCTGGGCCAGGAGAGAAATGGGGAGTGGCTGCTGGGCCAGGAGAGAGGGGGGAGGGGTCTGCTGGGCCAGGAGAGAGATGGGGAGTGGCTGCGGGACCGAGAGAGAGAAGTCGGGTAGTAGGAGGAGTGCCAGGACGCGGGCTGGACACGGGAGGCCTCTTAGAGGCAGACTTGGGCCCAGAGGGGACGTTTGGGCAAGTGTGAAGAAGGGGAGCAGACTTAGGAGAGGCGTGTGTTTGGGTTGAGGTAAGAGAAGGCAAGTCCAATACCAAACGTGAGTTTAGAAAATCATAAGTAGTAGGCTGTGGAGTATGAATAGAGGCAAATGGAAATTTTTGCTCATCAAATATTACATGTCTACTAATAATGATTTTTCTAGAAGAGATGTTGTAATAGTCCGTATTTTTAGTAGTTAATATTTATATTTTTTTAAAAGGTTTTAGTTATTAAAAATACTATTATTTATTAAAAAGACTTGTTATTTATTAAAAAGGCTTTTATAAAAGATTTTGGGTATTTAAAATAAATTTTAGCTCAAATAAAGGTTTGGCCTAAGTTTACTAAATTTTAAAATCTAGGTAGTTTGTTTAAAACAAAATTTAAAAATGTTTAAAGGAAAAAAAAAATCCAAAAGATTTTACAAAAAGATTTACAAAAAGAAAAAAAAAAAAAAAAAAAAAACTAATTGCCGGCGCATAGCTCACGGCAGTGGGTTAAATTTATCAAGACTTATATCTTCTTCTTTTGTTTCTTATCTTCTTAAATTATTTAACTTTTTAGAATTTTGTTTTGTGGGATAATTTGTCTCTTTCCCTAATCTTAGTTGGAGGATCGTAAATATTAGCTAAATCTTAGCTAGATTATTTTATCTTTTTCGTTAAATCCATCTTTTAGTTTCATAGTCCTACTTCGACTCTACCTACCCAACTAGTATAAATAGGGGTATCCACCCATCATATTCTTCACACCAAATTTGAGAAATACATCTCTTTTCTCAAGTTTAAACTCTCTCTCCCTCTTAGCCTACCCTTTCTCTTCTTCCCTAGTAGTTATTAATTTTCAAGGTGCGTGTATATGTAGATCTTTAATAATTATTTTGCAACCTTAGTATCATGTTTTTAGGAAAATATTTTGGATTGAAGTCCATGTTTTTATAAGTTTTATTATGAACTACATGTGTTTTGTATGAACATGTTTGAATGTTTATTAATTTTATTATGCACTTGAATTATGTCTTTAGTTCAATATTATTATAAAGTTTGATCTTTGAATCTGTATTCATATAATTTACAAGGAATTTGATATTTAAATGCATGTTTAAATATTTAAAAAGGAGTGTTTTTGAATTATTATTATTTTTCAAAAGTTACCTCTTAAGCAAGTTATTTTATTTATGCCTTTATATGGCTAAATTTATAAGTAGTACTATTCTTTTTAAAGGAGGATTATTTCAGAAGGATTTTTATTAGATATATGATCTTTTATGATCACAATTATAAAGAGGCAACGGCTTGTTATTTATTATCAAGAACGATAGCTATTATTATTTACCCAGGCAACGACTTGTTATTTATTAGCAAGAACGGTAGCCATTATATTATTTACCCATGTACTTTTTGTATAAGTCATGTGGACAAGGTAGTAACCCCTCGTCATAGACTCATTAAGGAATACTAAACTTGGGGGGTGTGCACACTTTAGGAAAGGTACCTAGGCAAGGAAAAGGAGTTTTATTAAAGTTAAATACTTTATGTTATATAATTATCAAGTATCCAAGGAAGGCTTTTCGAAATTAAATATTTCAAATGTTTAATTAAATAAAGTGTTTTTAATATTCCGCATATACATGTACTCGGTATTTTTACTGACATGCGTTTTGTTTGTTTTGTTTTATGGCTTTGTCCGATCCCTGTGATGACCCTATTTTGGCGAGCAGAATTTACAGGTTGATATGATGCATACTTCATATGGGGGAGCTAGTGAGGAATCATAATTAGTCAAGGAGTTGTTATTTTATTTCTTTATTTCCATTGTTATATAGTTGTATAATAAAGTTTATTTCAATAAAGAGAAGTTATTTCAGTTATTCCGCTGCATTAGTTTAAAGTTCAATAAGTAGTTAGTATTAAAGCCTTTGACGTTATCACGTGGCAGTAATACTCTCAAGTTTCTCAAGGAGTTTTATATTAAAATAAGTTTTCCAAAAAGAGAGAAATTTGGGGGTGTTACAGATGTCATAGCACTTATACCCCCGGTGATGTGTAGGATATCCCAAAAACACGCATGGTGTGGATCGGGCTTGAAGTTTATGAATGGTAGTGGAAGAATAAAGAGGAAAACATAAACATTCAAACACACGAAGATGAGAATAAGACGGCTCTTTATTGTAGAGAATTTGGAGGGGCGAAGTATAGGCATTCTTTTTATTGGGAAGAATATTAAGAAGATAAATGGTCATTTGAAGTGCATGATGCCAAAAGGTGGATGGGAGAGAAGAATGGGCAAGAAGAGTACGAACAACATTGTTAATCGTACGAATTTTGCGTTCCGCTTTACCATTTGAGATGATGTATATGGGCAAGATAGGCGAAAAGATAAGCCATAAGTTTTACAAAAATCCCAATATGTAGCATTATCAAACTCTCTACCATTGTCACATTGGATATTTTTAATGTCTCGTTCAAATTGAGTACGGATGTGAGCTCTAAATTGTAAGAAAATAGAGTATACTTGTGACTTTTTAGCCATGGGAAAAGTCCACAAATAATTAGAATAGTCATCCAACACAACAAGATAATATCGATGGCCCATAGAACTTAAAACAGGAGAAGTCCAAATATCACAATGTATTATATCAAATGGCATCATAGTACTAGAAGTAGAAGGAGTAAATGGCAATTTTACATGTTTTCCAAGAGGACATGAATAACACATATCATTGTTGCCAATTTTATTACACTCAATAAGATTATTATGCCTAAGAGACGTCAAAATGGAAGACCCCGGATGACCCAACCGAGCATGCCATAGTGACGGAGCAAGAGCAGCAAAGTTGGAAGGAGGATGAGCTTGATTTTGGAATGTGGTGATTGGATAAAGGGCACCCCGACTGTCACATCTCATGAGAGGCCTCCCCGTCTGGAAATCCTTCATAGAAAATCCAAAAGGATCAAATTCGACAGTCACACAATTATCAGTAGTAAATTTTTTGATAGAGACCAAATTTTTAATGAGTTTGGGTGCATGAAGAACATATTTAAGAGCTAAGGGAGGGTGGGGAGAGGACAAATAAGAATCACCATAACCACGAATTGGAATACTTTGGCCATTTCCGACAACAATACCATTTGAATTGCTCAAATTAAAATAAGACTTAAAGTTACCTTGGGAAGAAGTCATGTGAGAAGTTGCCCCGGTATCCATATACCAATTTGGATCTTGTGGATTAAGCCCAAGAGTATGCATTGTCGATTCAATGTCCGTTGGCATTGGTTGAACATCAGCAGAATAGGCTTGAGGTCTGGGCCCAG
Source organism: Beta corolliflora (assembly GCA_947648045.1). Classification (NCBI taxonomy): domain Eukaryota; kingdom Viridiplantae; phylum Streptophyta; class Magnoliopsida; order Caryophyllales; family Amaranthaceae; genus Beta; species Beta corolliflora. The sequence goes on from CANSZD010003019.1 coordinate 580,357, forward strand.
ACCCAAGAATACCAGAAGGGTGCTGCTGTCCACGCAAGTTGGGCCTGGCCCAGGCAGAAGTAGGATAGGGGCAAGGGGGTAGGCCCAAGGATGATAAGGAGGCCACGCCCCCCCACTGATTCTGTTGAGGCCACGAAGGCTGTGGGGCAGCCCACTGCTGCTGAGGTGGCACCGGCTGCTGGTCATCGTGCCTACCACCACCACCGGAAGATTGTCGGCCACCTCCGTCGGACTGCTGTCGGCCGCCGGAACTGCCGGCTCCCCCTTTTTGGTTGTGATTTTTTTCTTATTGTTTTGGTGGCCCTTTTAACCACCATGATTATGACGGGTAGGAGGAGATGCCTCGGCATCATTATAGGCGGCCACCATGGCTGAGGATGATGATCCGGTGGCGGTTTTCTTGGCCAAACCGGCTTCTTCTAGAACAAGCATGGATCGGGCTTGGTAAAATGGCGGAAGAGGATCACTTTGACGAAGTAACGTACCAACGTTATTATAGGCGTCGGTGAGACCCGCAACCATTTGTAAAACCAACCAATTGTTTGATACCGGAGCACCAACATTCTTCAGTTGATCAGCCAACATCTTCAAACGTTGGCAATAAGATGAAGCATTAGGAAAATCCTCCATAGCAGTATTGGAGAATTCTTGTTCGAGGGTGACGGCACGGGATGATTTATTGTCCTGAAAAATATCCCGGAGCCTCTCCCACGCCTCTTGAGCCGTTGAATCAGGTTCTAAAATTGTATTGAGAAGGTCCGCAGAAATAGTGACATAAATCCACTTCAAGACCGTAGCATCAATAGTAGACCATTCCTCCTTTTCTTCCTCATTGGTAGGAATCTTGGCTTTAGATGAGGGAATAATATGGTGGATCACCCTACTTGAACGAGCATGGATTTTGAACAATTCTGCCCACGTAGAATATTGAACATTTTCCATGTCAAGAACAATAGGAACATTGTGTTTAATATTAGAACTAGGAAGAGAAGAGAGAGAAGAAATAGTAGAAGAGTCAGACGAGGGAGAAGAAGATCCAGTCATGGTGGCCGGATGAAAAAAAAACTAACGTGGGCTGGAGAAAGCTAGAGCACGGCGGAAGCAGTAGAGTGAAAATGAACCCTAGCAAACTGATACCATGAAAGAAATATTTTCCCTGGTTCAAAATATGTTACATCCTAAAGATATATACTAGTCAAGAATACAAGATACAAGGCTATAAATGAGGAACTAATTATGCTTATTTCCTAAATACAAGAATAATGAAAATATTCTATATTTACATATATTCTATCATATAATATACTCTAAAAGCTTGTATATTGATGTTGAAATTATTCAAACTTATTCAAATCATATTCATTCTAGAAAATGACAAGGAAAACTAATCTATGGGACAATTTGGTATCATTACAGTTTCGAGTTTTTGGTTTCTAATTTTTATAACTCATATGATACAGGCTGTATAGTGAACATAAAATTAGTCAAACTTATTTTAATCATGTTTATTTTTTAAAAATGACAAAAATAACTAGAAATTGAACTACTTTTTATTGGTTTATACTAGTGGTGTTTTTGTTTTTAGCTTCCAAAAAAACTAGAAACTAGAAAGTGACAACGAACATGGTCACTCATGTTTATTTTTAAAATTGACAGGAAAAGAAAAGGTAATATCCTATTTAGTTTCCGGTCCTTGGCAGTATAATATAAATCTTTGTTCGAACTAATCAGTGCTCTTGTACTATATAAATTGAGATTAGACATGATGGGCTATTTGTATTGTTTTTCTAATAGAAAAGTAAATCTGATATGAGACAGTAGATCCAAAAGGAGAGGTAAGAATCAAAAGTATTGAGATTACTATTGGGACTGATGAAAGAGAGAAGTTTTTTGACGAATTTATTGCATAGGAAATTAAAGGATGTTAAATTAAATTCATACCATACCTAGATTTTCTATACATATATAACATCATTTGGATAATTGATTAAAGTTTATATGTATATAGAACACTCTCACTCATACAAACCCTAACCTTCAATTAAACATCTTTAGCTTCAATCTACTAATTAATCGCTTAGTTTCTTCTCATTTCCCATATTAAACTACTGAGGTTTCCGTATTCAAACTCTATGTACTATCTTCTCAAATAAACTTAATAAGATCGAATTTCTCCTTTACTTGTGGATGAGCTAATGCATCGGTGAACCATATAAATATATGAGTCAATTAATTATTCTTTTGTTTTTCGTGGTTGCAACAAAGTATGAGTTAGTAAACCTTAATGAAAGATACAAAGAGCAGGGAACCAGTAGTTGCAGCAGATGATCCATATTAGTATTAATTATCATATTCTTTGTTAGTCTACACAGTTTGACTTTTATGTTTGCTTTAACCATTAATATATCTAATTATTAATCTGTAAAAATTGCAAAAAGAATATAAATTTTTTAGAATATATGTTGAGATGAACCTAATAAAATCCTATATAAGTATGTTATATTTTACGTATAAATCACTAGAATAGTGATAGCCAAAGTGAATTCAATATGTGAATAGTGAAAAAGTACAAAGTGTGTATACTAAAAAACAGATGGCGTATTAATCATGCTTTGAACTTTAAATTAAATGGTCTTTCACACTTAATTATGTTTCTAATTAATATTTATTTATTCGGTGAAAATGCATGATATTTTTATTTTTATAGCTAAGAAGAGAAAAATTAGAATAAAATGACAAATAAAGGAAAAATAAAAACTACTCCTACAAATCATCCAAAGGGATAGGCAAATGCCTTCAAATTAATTAGTAGTATTTCCATTTCATTAGCTAGATTTTCATGTATGAAAGTTTAGACCAATTAACTATTGATAGCCGTTAATAATGGGACGCTAGAAGTAGATATTAATCAACTCCAAATATCATGGACACAGGAGTGAAAACATCCAAAGATTTTGGGGGAATATCAAAACACTTGCAAGGTGTCCCTTGGTGTCTCTCATGCATGTTCTATTGAAAATAATGCATGTTCGCATCATATATATGTTCTCACTCTTACTAATTTTGGAATAATGGGGATATAACTGTTTTTTCTTGTTGATACATCTTGAATGGGGAATATTCTTCTCAAAATAGAAAGTTGACTAATAGAATATATTTTTTCTTTTTTACTTTTCAAAGTTCACTTTACCGTATTTGGGTGCAACACACATGGTACTATGATATGATAGCTAGGCTTATACTCTTAATAGTGTTGGCCCTATTGGGAACCCCAAGTCTATGACACGAACAAAGTGGACCAATGGTCGTGAGTGCAAATGTGCAATCACTAGTACATAATTAACGATTTGCGTCGGACCTGGGACCTACATTTGCGTCGGACATCGGTCCGACGGCACAGGTCACAACGCAAATTAAGGAAACAGATCCGCGTCGGACATGGAAACGACGCGGTTGATGAGCTATTTGCGTCGGACATAGCGCATCATGCGACGCACATGACGCCTCTTCCATGCATACAACAGTCATTTGCGTCAATCATCTGCGTCGCATGCAGAGCAATGAGCGACGCAAATGGTTCACATCTGCGTCGCACATCGCTCAGCATGCGACGCAGATGACTGACGCCAACCCAATGCCCAACAACAGTCATCTGCGTCGCACATTGCATGCATGCGACGCAGATGAGTGTTGCCAAGCCATGCCAGCATGCTGACCAGGTAGAGGTTATCATGGGCCGGGCCGGGCTTGGCCCAAAAAAAGTGGCCCATTTCGGGCCAAAGCCGCAGACCGGACCAAGGTTCGGGCCAAAAAATCATGCCCGTTATTTCGGGCCGGGCTTAGCGGGCTTTTCGGACCGGGCCGAAATTTGGCCTATTTTTCCAAATCTAGGTTGCCCGTGGCCCAAAATTTTTGCCCAAAAAATCGGGTTGGGCCCGACCGCGGGCCGAAAAATCATGCCCAAACCCGGTCCATTTTCGGGCCGGGCTCAACTTGATCACCTCTATGCCCAGGCCTGTGGCCTTATTTTACACTAAAACAGTGATTTGCGTCGGACATAAGTCCTCATCCGACGCAAATGGCTACTTTTTAAAAAAAAAAAAATTCATGAACCAAAATTACAGAAAATCAATTGAATTTCAACTGAAAAAAATTAAACACTAAATACCAAAAAACAGTAGAAGTGGTGTTTTTACATTGAGTAGAAGTGGTGTTTTTTACAAACACTAATTACAAAAAAAAATACAGAAATTACAGAAAAAATCAAAAAAGAAAATTACAGAAAATCAAAAACAGAAAATACAAAAATTTACAGAAATAAATTACAGATCTTGATAACAATTTTCATTTCGTTAAATGAAAATGAAGATAAATTGAAAATCATTGCAAACATGAACCGTTGAATGAAATAATCGTTGAATCTTCTTCTTCGACTCGCCGGCTCTGTCTCACCGGTGAAAAATTAAAAATCTAAAAAGCGAAAAAAATACAAAATTAAAGCGCAAATCAAGGACCCAAAAAAAAGAAAAGGAGAGAGAAAAATTACCCGGATTGAAGATCTTCACCGTCATCTTCTGTTTTCACCATCTCTACATCTGTTTTTTTATTATTATTATTAGATGATGTTTAATTGATTAAAGAGGAAAGTAAGAAAAAAAAGAGAGAGAGAGAAAAAAGAATACCAGTGATGGAGGAAAGTTTGGAGCCAGGTTTAGCGTGGATGGTGGCCAACGGAGGATGGAGGAACTCGCCTCACTTTTTGTTTTGCCTTTCTTCGCCGGTGCAGCCAAAACAATCTCCTCTCCAAAAATCCTATCTGCAGAAAATCGCACACACAAAAAACCCCAAATAAAATCAATCAAAACCCTAAAAATCACCATACTTCAAATCTTAACAAAATTACAAAGAAAAAGAGAGTAAAAGTACCAAAATCGAACTTAGAAAACGAATTGAGGAATAAAACGGTTGGAATCATTTGGATTTGGAGAGAGAAAGAGAAGAGTTGGAGAGAGAGAGATGAGTTGGAGAGAGAGAGAGATGGGATTGAGGGGAAAAACGGTTGGTATGAAAGATTAGGTTTGAAGAGCAAAGTACAAAAAATATAAAACGGGATGGGCTACATCATTTGCGTCGGACGGGCCCAAATGTCCGACGCACATGACTTAATGATCCAAGTCATCAGCTTTTAGACGAAAACTATCTGTGTCGCATCCAATTAGCATGCGACGCAAATCATGGGATCCAGCCATGTGCGTCGCACTCTAGCTGTGTCAGATGCACATGATTTTCGTCATTTGCGTCGCGTTCTCATCACAGTTCGACGCAAATGACCCTACCACCCATATGTTGTCATGTTTTGCGTCGCACGTTCTCTTATGTGCGATGCAAATAGGCTCTTCTTGAGCATTTGCGTCAGTGCTTCTAGCGTGCGACGCACATAGACTGACGTAAATTTGCATTTCTCTACTAGTGAATAATGCTAAACATTAGCAGTTCTGGAGGAAGGTAATAACCAAAATGCTCCTAAATATACGAAACATTAAATTAATGCTACTCATGGATGCTCAAAAATATTCAGTGGAGAAGTCCTCTATAGGTGCCTTCTTTCGAGTTTTCTACAAGGTTACAGAGGCGAAAACTCCTTGTGCTGAGAATGCCCTGTAAAGTTTAAACCAATAATGGTGAGGCGGAAGATGCTCTACTACAAATCGTTTTACTTATCTGCTTCCAGAGCTCAGGTAGGTGATAACTGACGATAAGCGTAAGTTACCTTCATCGTTTTTTTCTTGCAACCAAGTAGGAATCCATTTAAGAGCCAAAAGAGCTCGTAATTGTTATTTTCTTACTTTATCATCACTTTAGTTGTATATTCACTAATGTAAAAAAAAAACAGTGTTGTCTGTGTTTTTATACACTTCATTTCTTCATTACAGACATGTGAAGGTAATATGATGTTCAAAATATGAGATCCGATTCCATCTACATCACTACTTTTTGATAAAATATGTGAATGTAATACATTTAAAACCTATAGTTTATACCTTTGTTTCAAGATGCCTATCTTGTCAAACTTTTTGTGTGGGTACTAAATACAAAATTTCTAAAAACAATAATTATATGGATTTCATGCCCATGCCTTTAATGTTTTAATGTCTTAGGTTGGCATCTGCTAGATTTGGATAAACTCCGTAATTGGAGTGATGACCATTGATCAATATTTATAGTTTACAACCTAAGGATAGTCCTATACATATTAGAAAACCTATCCATATTAGAATTCTAATAACAAAATATATCCTACGTAATATTGTATTCTATCAGCATCATATGTCGAATGTTGCTTGTAAGATTAAACACAAATTCATGGGTGTAATTAACTGTTACACCATAACTTATGGTGTAACAACCCATGACCACCGCTTTGTTTGTAAAAGACTCAAATGATATGAAATAAATGGCAAAATTACATCATATTCATGTCATTATTCATTCATTTGTATAATCCATATCATTTTTGTTGGAGTCTATCTGTCTATGTAATTATGTATTTTTGAGGTTTTGTTACACAATAATTTATAGTGTAACATGTTATACCCAAAACGCACCCAAGATTCAAATGTAAAGCACCCCCACTAATTCTTCATCACAATGTGAAATTTTGATTTATGCCATACTACCATGCATCTGTTATTCCACATTAATTAATTAGTCAAATGCTTTACGCACACTCAGTTAAGTGAAATATACACTTTAATTTCATGCACATCAAAAACTGAGATTTATATTCACCGAAGTGAGAAGTTCAACAAAAGAATTCATCATATAGACATTTACCAAGGCGGCAAGGCCGACTGTATTATCGGCTCTTTGTAGGGTTCAAAAGCAAATGACTACCCACCATGTTGCGAAGATTCTAAGAATCTCACTTTTATAGTAAAATTTAGCTTTCTTCTTTCTAGATTCTCTCTTCCAAATTTAGCATTTGGTACTTGGTAACGCTTTTTTGAAAGGAACATGTCATAGATAAATACTTCCTTTAAGCTTCTTTACTTTAGTTCATCAAATGTTCTCAGTTCTTTACCCTATAGAAAAAGTCAATATGCACTTGACAATATTTCTGGGATATACCTTTCATAGAATTTAGATTCCATAGACGTCAACTCGTTAGTTGATTAGTTTGTATAGTCCAGGGTACAATTGGTGGCCTTGAGTAGAAACCTCATATGCAAATGCAATAGTCATTTTAGGCCCCGTTCTTTTGGATTAAGAGAGAATCTGAACTGAACCGAGAGAAACTGAAATGCAGAGAGTAATTGAATTGAACTAAACTAAACTAAACTGAAAATAAGTCCAAAAGAACAGGGTCTTATTGATCATTTGTAGCCTCCAACTTGTAATCTTGATTTATTAGTGTTTTAACATATTGCCCCCTTTAACCAAAAAAAAGGTGTTTACGTATCTAAGGCGACATTTTGACCAATATTAAAGAGAATTATCTCATGATGGTTTTATAGTAATCTATGATCTAACTAACCACGACTCGATTAGAGAAAAAAATATTAGTTGACCTCTAAATAATGTAAAGTATATTACAAATATATACGACTAAACAAAATTTAACCTAGCCTGCGTAGAATAGTAGATAGAGGAACGGAATCAACTAACTAGTATTAATTACATACTTTTCTAATAACCTATATATATGTAACTAATTAACTAACACATAAAATCTAATAAAATAAGACTTGTATAAAGTATAAGATTTTTAATTATAAACACATTTCTAATACCAATAAAACTCATATTCCTCATATATCACTAATGGTGTTAATGATTAACAAGATAAGAGACTTTCTATCCAACTCCCTCTAATTTTTTTTTCTTTTAAGGCCCATCTATTGTTATTGATATTGTTCTAGAGAACCATCTGTTGTTATTTAAACATGCATTCATGTAGCAATTGTCAAAATTTTGAAATAATATCCATTTAAAATTATATTACTATTATAAGTCCTTACATGTCAAATGTTAATAAGTAACCTCTACAAAGTGGAAGAGAGGATTTCCCCTCCCACAAGTAAAGGTGGAAGAGAGAATTTAAATTTTGTATTACTACTTGAACTCATAGATTGTACCCTTTATATTTATCTTTGTATATGAACAATTCCCACTAACATCTAAAAAGGTTCCTACCCACATAACTTAGACTTATATAGCTAGCCACTTTTCTCAAATATATATATTGAAAAAACCGTCACTAGCCAACCATATCATGTACTGTTTTACCTTCTGGTGATTTTTTTAAGATCAACTAAAAAGACGAAACAATGAAAAAGACAAAGTTGATATAGTACGCCAATACCTATAATCCGATTGCCAAGTGACGACACATATGAGATTTTAATATGACAAAGGGGTTGACTCTTCTGCACTAGTGATTATAATAAGAGTTGTTAACCGTCAACCAATCTATAATCACTCCAAAGCTCTTCCCCTACTTCCCATGAGAATTGAACCTTGTACGAACCTAACAGTCACAGAGATGGTTGACCACCACATCTCTTTCATATGTTTTCATGCAAGTTCCAATAATCAAAGATTTATCCCTCTTTTACTATTTGATTTGATTAAGAATATGCTACATGTATTATGTATATACATACATGTGTAGGAATTAATAGAGAGAATAGATTAGGATATTTTCTCAATACAATTTGGATATATTTTGTATAGCTTATCTTTGTAAACCACTATATATTAAGTGCGTCTTGGGTGTAATATATTACATCATAACTTTATGTGTAACAAAACCTCACACGTACGTAATGACATAGACTCCAACAAAAATGACATGACTATACAAATAATAACATGAATCTTATGTTATTTTGTCATTTATTTCATGTCATTTGAGTTTTTTTAGAAATGGACAAATTAGTAAGGACGTTCTTTAAAATCATATATTCGAGCAACGTACATAAAGCTAGTGACCATTCTCTAAGGATCATGTGCGTCAAGCTTTCCCATAGGCCCCCATTGCATCAACTCTATAATTGTATAACTATATTATATCCTCTTGATTTCAAGGTCATATTTGCACCTTCTCATAACAATGCCAAAACTCCCTCTTTTTTTTTTAGAATAATAGTTTTAGCATAACTAAGAAAAAGTTGGGCTCCTTTTGTCTCCAAAATGTGTTTGTTTTATCTATGCACTACTACGTACTTTGTAATTTGTAACTTATATATAATTATCTATATTAAAGTTCCTTTTGTTTTTTCCCCTCTTCCTTTAATCTTTCTTTCTTCCTTTTGTGTGACGCGCGCCTCGGTTTATTTCAAAGTAAAATCTACTTTGAGGCAAGTTTATTAAGCCAACATTAATTACTTATATCTATTGGATCAGTAGAATAAAATATATTGCTTTGGAGTAGAGAATAGAGACCTTGAAGGGGGGAAATGTTGTCTGTTTCATAAGAATGGAAGGCGTACAAGTCAAAATAGGATTTCTTTTTTTAGGTAAAGTCAATTTTGGATCATATGGTCTCATAATAGTTTCGCTTGTTCTTCACCCCACTTGAGAAAAAAGAAGAAAAAAATTCAGTTGTTTGTGAGAAGAGCAAACTCAGCCTCAAAGTTATAGCTTACATCATACTCAACTTTATCTATTCCGTGTATAGCATTATTTATATGCTTTCATTATTGTCTTTAGAAATGATTATTAGTAATTTTTATTCATATTGTTAGGTGTAATCATTAATCAAGTTTATATATGTGCAATTGCTGCACTTCAGCATTACAATATATCCACATAAGAAATGAATGCCAACTAATGTAATGAGTTTAAGTCTAAAAAATTGCTCATTAAAATATGAGATCAAATCTCGTTTACATCACTTGTTTTCTTGTTCTTCTATATGAGCAAAAAGTCACCAAACTGATCTTAATCGCAAAATATGCGAGTTGACTTTATGTCATACTTCTACCGTTGATTAATATTTAATAAGGACATAAACAATTCAATAGATAATGTCATAATAGTAAAGTTTATATTTTAGTTTACTACCAACTTTTTCAAATATATTGAGTCTTCAATATTATTTTTATATTTGTAGCCAATAAAAATATTGCATGTTACCGACACACAAGATGGTGAGAAGGAATTCATTATATCAGTGACTGTAATATAGGAGGATTAATGAATGATAACTAAGATAAATAAACGAACTGACTATAATATTAATTTAAAAACCAATAAGATGAATGATAGGGTTAATAAGTGTTCAAATTATTTCCACTAGTCTTATATGCACGCTATGCGTGCGAAAGTCGAAGGATGAGTGGTAACTGCTTTGCAATTTGTTAGATCGATTTTCCCCTTTTCTATTTTTAAAGTAATAGAGCGGTAGGTGTTGTAGTTTACTTTTCTAGTTAGGGGTATATTGGTCAAAAAGGGTGAACGCCAAATGTCTCAAGAGTTCCCATATATAATAGAGATTGAGTTATTCAATAATCTTATATACAATCCTTTGAAAATTGTGTGCCAAGTGGTTTGGTTGCAAGTACTTAAAAATAGAGAAAGTATCAACTATAATCATGTAAGATATTAATTACTTATAATATTTATTGAATATGTTACCAAATATATTAATAATCAAAGTTGTTCATTAAAAGTAGGAAGAAAAAAAAAAGATGAAGAGATATTCTTGGGCTATATGTGGTAAATCATGAGACTCTATACTAATATATATTAAAAGACGTTCCTAATAAACAAGGAACGATGCCACGTGGCGCTTTCTCTTAGAGTGTTTAACTCCATATAATCCACATATAATAAAAAAAATAGAAAATGTATTGTATAAGATTCAACCCCGTGATCACAAGCGTATAAACTAAAGTCTTAACCACTAAACTAAGTGATACTTGATGTTATTTTTTAAAGTAAAATATTAATAAATGAAATATATAATTACCCGAGGCGTAACCCCATTTGAAAAGAAAAAAGAAGTTTGGAGAGAAATCACTAGAAGGGGCCTCATGAACACTTCTGGACAGGAAGGACTTATTGGATACTATAGGGGCTCACGTTTGTGGGCCAATACCAGATCATCCAAGTTATATGTGCCAAAGTGCAACCCGCTAAAAGGCAAGCACGTAGACTTCAAAAGGTTAAGCAAGCAAATACTCTTCATATCTGGATTCAGTTGGATTTTCACTTTAACTTTTTCAATAGTACTAAATCCAATAATTAGCACTCATCTTTCTTGTCCAATCAATAGCGGATCTAGAAATATTTTTAAGGAGATGCACTATATATAAAAACAATTTATCAAAATAATAAGAAAAAAATGCAAATTAGAGCAATTTGATAAAAGTGAGAGCTATTTTGATTTTTTAGAGTCTAAAAAATCACCAAACTTTTACTAAATATGAACTTATGACCTCTCAATTTAAAACACATTTATCAATCACTAGATCACTAGCAAGCAAAGTAATATTTAATGGGATATCTAATTTTTATAATTTGTCAAGTGGGGCACGTGTCCCTGCTTCCATAAAGGTGGATCCACCCTTAAATCTAATGAATATATTGATCCAGAGCTTCATGCAATAATCCCTCTTCACATTTTAATTTGTTATAAATTTTTCCGGAATTAATTTTGAAAATATTTACCAACGTATCACATCAGAATTACAAAGAACTTTTATATTCGATTCAAGCCAAACGTTATTTAATATAGCTGTTTAAGAGGGTAAAACCGCTAACTTGAAGTATATAGTTGTTGAACAAAATTTGAAACGCTAAAACCCCTTTCGGTCACACTATTAATTTGTAATTTTGTGTTAAATTTAAAAAGTCATACTTCATCCGTTCTAAAATAAGTGAAACACTTCTCTCATTTATGTGAAAGCTTATTTTGGAACGGATGAAGTATGTTATAAATTGTAAAGTAATGAAATTCCAATTAGTCGTAGTCATACTCCATAGTCCTGCTCTTGGAAAAAGACTTTGAGCTACAAGTTGTCATGATATCATTTCAAGAGCATTGTGTAGAGACCTACGCCATAGGAAATGAACAATGCATATCCATGAGAAGAGTACCTGCGAAGAAAGAATAGGTGATCGTGATCCCCTCAACCCATTCGCTTGGATTCATGGGAGAAACTACCATCACTTTGAGGAAGGAGGGTGGGGGGGGGTCCAAATGCCGGTGGATGAGGGGCGGCTCACCATAGGTTGTATCCGGGTGAAGAACCATTTGATGGAAGCCCAATTAGATTGCTTTTTTTGTAGGATACAGGAGGTCGGGTATGTTTTTCTTGTTGAAAATTCAAGAATTCCTTTGATTCCAAAGGTCGTGCCAGATCCCCAACATGGAAAAGACATTGCCCGTATCATGTGAATTTAATTTAGATTTATAACAAGGAATTAGATAACAATTAAAATTGGCTCAAGTCACAAACTTACATAACTTATGTGACCAATTACATATGTGCTCACCATAGTTATAAATTATTACATTTTTGGAAAGAAATAAAAAGAAACTTATGTACTTCACTGAGTGTACTGGTTACATGTTGTATAAGTTAATTTTGTCTATCTTATAGTTTGCCACTTGCAACGTTACTCCAATGAAATTACGCTATTCTTAGAGTATTTGGAACTAGCAAATGATGAACTATACCATGCAAATTTCTCCTCCTTTTATTTCTGCATCTTCAGTGCGTTTATGTCATCATACGCTAGCAAAAAGCAGTGTCTTTGTTGGAAAGATTAAATCCCATGCAATTTTGGAGCTTATAATTCGTACTAATTAAATTTATGAGTATATGTAAGTGGATGTACTGCAATGGAAGCTGTATATTCATTTACTTCATCAAAGCACCCACACTACTACAAAAGTGGGAATATGAAACGCTGGATAGAGAACGGTTAAGTATGTTGAGCGTTTTCTAGGACTATATAGAACGGTTATCTTTCATATACGTTATGTAAGTGGGGCAAATATAAAACGCCTATCTTGAATAACCTGTTTTATTAGATTTTACAACACTCAAAAACAAAAAAAAATTAATAAATTTTAAAAGAAATAATGAATATAAAACGGTGAACTAATAATAATAAACCCATGTTCTCTATAAATTACTCCACATGAATTGTATTATCAAAATATCTTATTCTTATTTAAATTTTAAAAATCCCGCTGCTACACTGTTTTTTGGTGAAATCCCGCTACTACACTAAACCTATAAAGTAAACCTCACTCATTTTTGCTTCAAAAAAAAACATGTATCCTTTTTTAATGCCACTAAAGTATCCGTCTCTTTGCCCCCATCTTCATCAACTTCCAATACCTCCATTTCCTCCTGGTGAGAGTGGGTCTGACGAAGATGAAACTCAACAGAACAATTGCAGCACAACCCGAAGACAGAGAGAATGGGGGCAGCAATAGAGACGCCGGAGCATCAATAACGCCGGATAGAACCGGCGCATCACCGATGAGTAATGCCGACAGGAGGGGAATGAGAGCGAGAGATGCGGACGAGATTGAGAAATTTGAATCTCAACAATCACCAAAGGAAATTAGAAAATGGGGTTTGCACTTTGCAAGCCTTAAATTCACAAGATTTTGCTGATTAATTCATAAATTTTGACAACTCAAGGTTAAATTTGAAGTTGTTATGGTGGTGGTTATTGTAGTGGTGGACTGGTGGTTTAAATTTTAGATTTCGGCTATTGATACTAATTAACATCTGTAACTTGTAAATTTTTTATACAGTATATAGGAGTATATATCATTGCAATATCGTGAAATGTAATTTTTTTTTGGGTGGGTGAAATGTAATTTTTTAAATGTTAATAACAGTTGTTGGAAGGAGAGATTAAATTGAGTTTTTCTTTAAAATATTTTCTGAATTTGTATTTATAGTATACAAATCTCATACGGTTACTAACAGATAATTTACTTTTTCCATTTTATTATTTTTAAAAAATTAAGATAGAGAACAGTTATCTACACTAATAGTTCTTTATGCTAAAGGAATACAATATTGTCATGTATGGTAAGCGTTTTCTATTCATTCCTTATATTTTTATTCTAGGGAGGGAAAAGAGAACTGTCATTTTTGACACATGTTTTCTATGATAGGGAAAACAGAATGCCTCTCAGGCCTGTTTTATAAACTTTATAGAACACCTAGCAGGAGAACGCTCATAAGGCGTTCTATAAGGTATGTTTCGACAGTTCTCTTTCCCCTTTTTGTAGTAGTGCCACTTTCCTTTCAAAGTGCAAAATGTAAGAGATTTATGTGATAAGGCCGACATAGAATAGATGCAATTTTTTTTTTCTATTCGTATGTACGTAATGGTATGCATAATATAGTAATAGATGGAGCGTGACCTACGGACATTAATTTACTAGTGTGAACTTGGTCTTTAAGTTCAAAATGATGATTAATGAATAAAGTGTATAGTTCATTCACTAGAAGAAGATTGGCTTAAACAGTTAGTCCATCCAATAATATTTTCATAGATAGTTTTGCTAATTGATTAGTGGTACTCCCACCATGTCAATTTTTTTTACCAGGAAAAAAAGAAACAGGCAATGCCCGTCGAAGGAGCAATAACCTAAGTCATCCAATATGATAATAAACAAGTCCCGGAAATATTTAAAGAAAGAAGATAGTACGTGTTTCTGTCTAGAAACTAGTCAAAGGAGTGAGTATTACTAAGAGTCCAAAATCCCAAAAAAATGTCCAAAGTCCCGAGGGTCTTGTTGCCGGAGATCCTACAAAACACGGTTTTTCGAGGAACACCCTTCCGACACTCAAGTCAAATGTAAATGAGGTAGAGTGAGAAAGCAAGTAAATATAGAGAGAGAAGCTTTGGTTTTTTCTAGGTGAGAATTGCATACATGTTCATTGATGAGACTGTTCCTTAATTTATATATTATTGGTAACTTCCCAGACAAGAAAACCTAAGAGGAAACATCCCAACTTTTAGGAAAGTTGTCTCCCTTTTATATATAGTAACAGCCTTTCAGATAAAAAAAAAAAAAGGCTGATGGGCCTTTTTTATTACATCATTTGACTAGCTGATGGGCTCAAATAATACAAACTGAAGAAACCTAAACCAAGTTTTGCAATATATGATACCGTGTATAATGAATATCATCTAATTTTTTTTTTAAGGTAAGGAGAAACCTTGACAAATTTGGGGGGAATAAAGGGGATCCCAACTTGCCAAGGGTGAGAATCGATCCCAGGACCTCCTGGAACCGGGACGGAAACTCTAACCACTAAGCTATCCCTCACTCTCATGTATATCATCTAATTGAGCAAGACTTAACTGAAGAGACCTGTGCTATACACGAAAAAGTTTTTTTTTTATAAAGACAAGAAAACATAATATCACATGACTAAAAGTCTAAACCACCTAATATAATAAAAACAAAAAATAACTACATCTAAACTATTAAACCTAACTAAAAGTACACAGAATTACCATATTGTGTACTACAAAAAAGCTAGGTTAACAAACTAGCATGTCATACTTTTTGTCTTATGTTATGTATGTCACAAACCAATTCAAGCAGGGTCCCAAGTTTGAGCTCCACCACTGGTGCTAGCGAGTAGCTTACTCTATCTGCCATCCTCATAAGTTGGCCTTGCAAATGGGCTGACTTATAAACTTGAGAAAAGTGGGTCAATTACAATGCCCCTTCTTGTACCTATCCTGAAAAAATTGTCATAAAGTTTAAATTTTTTTTTTTCGGGAGACCTGCAGCAAGCTATGAGTTATGACTTACTTTTTTTTACGTGGAACGTTGTGACTTTTATGCTTGTCACGTTGGCCACTACTATATCGAATAATGTACTTGTGAAAAACGTACGTAAAAAGCTGAAATCTTGTAAATATATATTAAGATAAATCCAACAACATCTCGCATGCTAAAGTTTGTATATATATATTAGTCACAAATTCGCAGTCAAAGTAAGCACATTAGTGCAAAAGTCAAAACATTGCAAGTTAAAAAAACGGAGGAATTATGAAGCAGTATATGGAAAGATTGTGTTAAAGACTTTTCTTACCTTAAGCTTCATACAAAACCCAGCCATTAGGGCTTTTGTGAAAGTATTAATTAGTGTTAATGCTCTGATTGCTTCTCATTATAGTAGTATATATGCCTTATGCCTTTATTTATTTTTTTTGTTTTTGACATCGATATTCCTTTATTTTTTAGGACAAACTTAAGGTCAAATGTGAATGTTACTGATTTTCCATTTCTTTATTAAGCTAACTCCCAATCTCATATAGAACTTGTAACTTATAAGACCTTCTTGCTTTGCACTTTTGGAAGGTCCAAGTATTAATCAAACCCATTATTAATTAAGTCTTATATCCCAATCCACAATACAAAACAACTCTATAGTAGAATCTCACCACCAATTATAAAATAGTAATTCAAAGATACTACGAATTAAATTACTTATTTAATTGGTAACTTATAGGTTCCTATAGGCTATAAGACTGCATTTCGTAGATTCCTAACTAAGTCAGAAATACAAAAGACCTCATTCTAGAGGGAGAAATACGTGAGCACAAATGTCATCTTCTACTATTGCTCTTCTAGTGTTGAAATCATGGGTTGAATTTTTTTTTTATTAATAATCAACTTTCAACAAACAAGACTCAAAATAATTGGGTTAGTTGGTAAGGACTACGGGGTAATTAAATTTAATTAGTATACAGGTTTTAAGGAATAAAGTACGCTTTACAATTTTGTGGCAAAATATTTAATCTAAAAGCAAGAAAACCTAAGAGGAAACATCCCAACTTTTAGGACAGTTGTCTCCCTTTTATATATAGTAACAGCCTTTCAGATAAAAAAAAAAAAGGCTGATGGGCCTTTTTTATTACATCATTTGACTAGCTGATGGGCTCAAATAATACAAACTGAAGAAACCTAAACCTAGTTTTGCAATATATGAGACCGTGTATAATGTATATCACCTAATTTTTTTTTTTTAAGGTAAGGAGAAACCTTGACAAATTTGGGGGGAATAAAGGGGATCCCAACTTGCCAAGGGTGAGAATCGATCCCAGGACCTCCTGGAACCGGGACGGAAACTCTAACCACTAAGCTATCCCTCACTCTAATGTATATCATCTAATTGAGCAAGACTTAACTGAAGAGACCTGTGCTATACACGAAAAAGTTTTTTTTTTATAAAGACAAGAAAACATAATATCACATAACTAAAAGTCTAAACCACCTAATATAATAAAAACAAAAAATAACTACATCTAAACTATTAAACCTAACTAAAAGTACACAGAATTACCATATTGTGTACTACAAAAAAGCTAGGTTAACAAACTAGCATGTCATACTTTTTGTCTTATGTTATGTATGTCACAAACCAATTCAAGCAGGGTCCCAAGTTTGAGCTCCACCACTGGTGCTAGCGAGTAGCTTACTCTATCTGCCATCCTCATAAGTTGGCCTTGCAAATGGGCTGACTTATAAACTTGAGAAAAGTGGGTCAATTACAATGCCCCTTCTTGTACCTATCCTGAAAAAATTGTCATAAAGTTTAAATTTTTTTTTTCGGGAGACCTGCAGCAAGCTATGAGTTATGACTTACTTTTTTTTACGTGGAACGTTGTGACTTTTATGCTTGTCACGTTGGCCACTACTATATCGAATAATGTACTTGTGAAAAACGTACGTAAAAAGCTGAAATCTTGTAAATATATATTAAGATAAATCCAACAACATCTCGCATGCTAAAGTTTGTATATATATATTAGTCACAAATTCGCAGTCAAAGTAAGCACATTAGTGCAAAAGTCAAAACATTGCAAGTTAAAAAAACGGAGGAATTATGAAGCAGTATATGGAAAGATTGTGTTAAAGACTTTTCTTACCTTAAGCTTCATACAAAACCCAGCCATTAGGGCTTTTGTGAAAGTATTAATTAGTGTTAATGCTCTGATTGCTTCTCATTATAGTAGTATATATGCCTTATGCCTTTATTTATTTTTTTTGTTTTTGACATCGATATTCCTTTATTTTTTAGGACAAACTTAAGGTCAAATGTGAATGTTACTGATTTTCCATTTCTTTATTAAGCTAACTCCCAATCTCATATAGAACTTATAACTTATAAGACCTTCTTGCTTTGCACTTTTGGAAGGTCCAAGTATTAATCAAACTCATTATTAATTAAGTCTTATATCCCAATCCACAATACAAAACAACTCTATAGTAGAATCTCACCACCAATTATAAATTAGTAATTCAAAGATACTACGAATTAAATTACTTATTTAATTGGTAACTTATAGGTTCCTATAGGCTATAAGACTGCATTTCGTAGATTCTAACTAAGTCAGAAATACAAAAGACCTCATTCTAGAGGGAGAAATACGTGAGCACAAATGTCATCTTCTACTATTGCTCTTCTAGTGTTGAAATCATGGGTTGAATTTTTTTTTATTAATAATCAACTTTCAACAAACAAGACTCAAAATAATTGGGTTAGTTGGTAAGGACTACGGAGTAATTAAATTTAATTAGTATACAGGTTTTAAGGAATAAAGTACGCTCTACAATTTTGTGGCAAAATATTTAATCTAAAGGCAGCAAAATTTCGCTTTACCTTTATGCTTAATTGCTTATAAATTTAAAGGGTGGTTAAAGTAGTTGCTTGGCGCTCAAAGTGAAGTATCAAAAAGCCCATTAAATACAAAAGGTGTTAGTCTCTATCGATTACGCAGTGTTACAGTTTACAACCCCCTCCCCTCTTTTAAAAAGAACTAGTCTCTGGACCCGCATGTTTCCCTGGGTGGTATATTTCTCCGAAAAGGTACAAATATAATAATGTGGACATTTAAAGCATGATTAAAAGTTGGTTGAGATGGTTATTGTGCTATGTATAATAGCAAGATGTCACGGCGTGACGTGTATAAGTTGTCAGACACATCTTTTAATATATTGTACTACCTCCGTCCCAGAATAGTCTGAACACTTTCCTTTAATGTTTGTCCCAAATTAGTTTGAACACTTCCAATTTTGGCATGATCCCACTATTAATATATTATTTCTTTTACACATCTTTGGCCCACAATCTACCATTTATCAATAAAAAGTTACCCAGCTTTCTCTCTCCTCTAATAAAAAATACCCCACCAACTCCTATCACATCTACTTTTTAAATAAAATAATATTTGATAACCACACTACAACTTATCACCTTAAACTACGTGTCCCAACAAGTGTTCAGATCTTTCTGGGACGGAGGGAGTAATAGATAGATAGAGATTAAAAGTCTCTATTGATAATTTGATACCCTAAACCTTTTCAATTGGTACTAGGGATGGTTACGGGCCGGATCTAGCGGTTCGGGTCCAAAACGGATCCGTTCATGATTTATATATTTTTCCTACTTTTTCATATAAATCTAATTTCACAACTAAACTAAGCAATTTTGCCGAAAATTTGCAACTAAATGTAGCAACTTTACCACAAATCAAATACAATAATTTCAACAATGGTACCATAGATTCAATTAATATCAATAATTTCAACCGAAAATTCGCCTAAAATTTGCAATATTCACAAGACAAGAGAGATGCGGTGGTAAAAATGGTGGTGCCGCGATGGTCATGGCCTCGGGACTGGTGAGAGAGAGATTTTGGCGAACCGTAAACGAGAAGCCGCCGCGAGAGCAAAGCCGGTGAGAGATAATTGATCGTCCGAGGGTGTCGCGTGTTGGTGCGCTAGTGGTCGTCGGGTGTTGGTGATTGTCGGGTCTGGTGAGTGTCGCAGATGATGGTAAATTGACCGGTGGAGGAGAGAGTGAAAGAGAGAATGGGGAGTATTGAGGAGAGAGAGGTTGATTTGTGAGTAATTAGGGTTTTTGGCCAACACCCAACAAATGACATGGAAACTATTTAGCCCAGTCTCGAGCCATATATTTTATTAGAAAACGAATCTCCGGATCCGGGTCTTGGGATCAGATCCAGATCCGCATTTTGACCATAGGACCCGGATCCGCCGGGTCCAAAATTTTGAAATCCATATCCTAAAAAAGGGATCTGGATCCACATATCCGGGTCGAGTCCAAGATCCATTGCCATCTCTAATTAATTGGTACTTATGTTAATACCATTTTACAACTTTGACTATACCCAATCAAAAGAGTTGTGGGTACCGATCATTGTTGTTAAAATCCCGATCCGGATCTTACGATCCTACGATTCTACGATCCGGGAGGACCTCACCGATCCCGATCCTACGTAGGATCTTAATTTTGTAGGATCTTTCGATCCTACCCAACCACAAAAAATCACATGGTAGGATCTTAACACGATTCTACGATCCGATATTACATAATAGATTCCAATTTTGGAGCTATCAGATATAGACTCGTACAATCTCAAAATAGAAAAATGGAAGTCTATCATTTTCATTTTTCTAAAGAACTAAAACTTCCTTTAGCTGTACCGTATTGAGTTTTGCACTATCGGTAAAACTATGTTGTTGACATTTCTTTTTACTACTTCCTCTGGTTGTTTTAATTGCACCATTTCGTTTTTTGGCACTATTTATCAACCAACTTGGTTATGCTATATCGCATCATTATATAACAAAAAACATAGTCAAGTGGGATCTTGTTAGATTCGTCTCAATGCAAGAATTCCAAACATCAAATTTTTATAATTCTTACTTATATGAAATTAGAGATATTGACGTTCAAAGAAGTGTCTAAGCAAACGTAAAAAGCGAAATGGTGCAATTAAAAAAAAATAGAGGAAGTATTATATAAAAATAAACGTTATCATTTAATTGTTATTGAACTTGTCTCAATATATATTTTTACAATATTATTGGTCAAATTAGTACATTAGCAAACATCAAAATACAATATGGTAAGACTAAAAGAAATGGAGGAAGTAACTATATAAATTGAATATAGGAGTAGAGTAATTTAGATACCTCCAACTTTCCTAATCATTCTTATACTATATACGGGTGTTTTTTTAATTCTTTGAAATTATAGTGTTAACTGTTCTACTATAATTGATGGATTGTTGGTTAACTAAATTTTATTTTCTCTTGTGATTGAAAAATGTAGCATAATTACTTTGAGAAATATTACGAATAAATCTATAATCTTAAATAATGTATGAAATAAGTGTGTTTTACTTAGTTTAAACTATAATTAGATCTCAAATGACATGCGATGTCACGGAGTATCAGTGTATTGGCCCAGACGTATAACTATACTTTAAAGTAATGTAAATGAGCCCATTGGGCAGCACTCTTCTTGTAAATTCAATTGAGCTGTTTATCCAAATGCTATCGGCCCAAAATGGTAGAAGAAGCGGTATGAGAGGCCTATAATCTTTGAGCCCATCATAGTTATTAGATTTGGAACTTAAGTAAACAGACCTAAGAGTCCACAGTCACGCTTTACTAGAATTAAGGAAGTTGTATTCTAAGTGGCCAGTAAATAAAGTTAACATGCAATTAGATAGTTGTTAAGGAAACCCCTTCAGAAAAAAAAGGTTAAGAAGTCCCCCTTCATTGACAAAAAAAGAAGGTTTAGGAGTTCAGAAATTATAATGGATTATTATTTATTAGGACTAGCTGTCTCATAGATTATGTGCGTGTTTTTTTAAAAGAAAAATTATGTGCGTTTTAGATAGTTAATCTGTTTGTAAATTAACGCAACAGTTTGACTTTTACACTATATGTATACTAATTTTGACCATAGTTTTTCTCAAATATATATATAAAAATATTATAATGTAAACTATTGTTCGATTTATCTCAATGTATATTTTAATAAGATCAACTTTTTATGATTTTATTCATAGCTAATTAAAGATGATAAGTTGATAACGGTCAAAATTGTGCGTTTCAACTTTTAAACTGTTGCTTTTTTTTGAGATGAGATATTAGATTATTAGGTAGTGAGTAATTGATTGAATATTGTTCGTCAATCACGAAAAAGAAGAAAACACTAAATCTGGTGGAGTCTAAACATGGAGTAGTTTACTTGTGAACGATCTCCAGAAATGTTGGCCGTCTCATGAGTTATGACTGTATGACTCAAGTGGAAATTGTTGCATGAGGTTCTACGTTGAATTTCATGTTTTGAGTCTGTTCCACAAAATCTTTGTTTTTGTTCCTACATCCATTTGAGTTTTATATCCTATATATTGGTTTGTACGAGTTTGTATCTATGGAAGTAGTTCAGAGTTTGAAAGAATTTCGTAACTAAAAAAAAAAGACTTTAAGTGAACAGTGAACCAAAGAGTCAAACGAGATCAAGATGCCATTCTTTCACGAGTCAAACGAGATCAAGATGCCATAAGAATGGTGTGAGGAACGACATCTGAAGGTAATTGGTGTTGGGGTTCGTAGGACTCAAGAATTTACCTTAGTAATAGGTAAGTCATTGGACTATATTAGTGAAAAGAGTTGAGTCGAAATCGCACGAGTTTGATATTTATGTTTCTTTATCGGGCACACAATGATTTTTCTCAATGAAATCTGTTTTTTTTCTTGTTTCTAGTTGTTTATTCTGCGGTCATAAATATGTAGATGAAATATGGCTCAACCTTAAAGTGGGAGCCTTATGCTATGATAAATTTTGATATGGTCGAAAATGGGTTTCAAGAACGTCCACGGAGGAGGAGAGTTCGGCCCACATACTGTTCTCATGGAGGTTCCATACTAAAACCAATTGGCAATAGTAGGAGTAGCTCCTATAGCTTATATTGTGGTACTTTCTCTCCTCTTTCTCCAATGTGGGACAACTCACATGTGCACAACATATATGGGGTTCAACATGCTATCTATATAGAGAGATTACACAAGATTTGGTATAATAAATTATATATATGTCCTTGTCTATACATATATCACAATAGATCAAACTTGCTTGGTGTAGTTGGTTGGAGTCTTGGAGATTCATCTTGAAGGTCGAAACCTTCCAACTATGGTACTTGGGGGTAGGGATTCCCTTACCTTTCTCCCTGCTCTCAAGTGCCAGGCCCAAAAATACTAGACCAAGACACCATGCAGGTTGAGGTCTAGACGAAATCCTCTCTTTACCATTTAAAAGAAGCACCATAATAGGAAATCTGCACCCACAAAATAATAGATAAATAAAGAAATCTTGACTTAATGTGTCTACAAAGTTGTAGAGAATGCTTCATCAGGTCCCTCGTGCAAACTTCTCGTGTGTATAATTAATATTTCATCTGTAACATCTAATATTGATTCGGGTTGAAAAGTAAGATCTCAAAGATCTCTAGCTATAATAGTAGAAATAGAAGACATCAAGACAAGCATAGTTAAAATTTTAACCCTCAGATATAGGCCACCAGTTTCAGTGCCTGGCCTACCAAAATTAGTTGAAAGATCCTTCCTTTTTTGGGTGCAAACACTAGTTGAAAGATGCCAAGTTGGAGGAAGGCCTACCAAAAGCAGTGACTGGCCATTGCTAATTTGCATTATGAATTCATTGACTTCGTCTCACAAACTTAGCGAGTTGTCAATGTAGCATGAAATGCCGCAAGCCATTGTAGCATCAAATGCCACAGTAAGTTAGAAATTGACATACAAGTCTTAAGATATGGAGTATACAAATATGTTGATATCTCATTTGAAACATTTTGCTATTAATATCTCAACTAATTTAGATTGTAATTTTGTGAGGAAAGATCTTATTTGTTTTTTTTTACATCGGGAAACAAACAGGAAATTAAAAAGAGATAAAAGGCGGCATTCTATTACTGCAACACGTGCGGGCTCTGACCTGCTCTCGGTTTACCTTGGAAACCCTACACCATAATTTTTTTTGCAAGACGTTGAATATCCTCGATGGTATGCTTAGTACCAAAATCATGGCATTTTGTAGAATTGAGACGTTGCACTCAGGGGTGGAGCCAGGATTTCGAGCGAGGGGTAGCGTAATTTTGCTTTGTATCGAGTGCAAAAAAAATGCCCCATAAGTACTAAATTAAAATTTTACATGCATAATCCAAATACAACATCAACAACAAAAATTACAATTATGCACGACGAAGACTCAAATTTGAAACCAATTTACAATTAATCAATCAAGATTTATAAAATCGTTCCCCATTTTTGTTGGCTTAGTTGAGTCGAAGGAAGATCTAGATTAGAATTAACTTAATTTTCATTATATCCCTCATGAATAGAGTTTGAGGTATACCTCTTTATTTTCATAATTGTGAAATACAATTAAAAACATATATAACACAAGAATTAACTAATCAATATTCAACTAGTAATATTTTTGCTCTCATTAAAATCCATTGACATCACAAAATCACAATTGTATATTATTCAAAATTTCACAATTTAACTGTAGATTAACAATTCCATACCAAAAATAAAAGTTCATAAGTTCATACAACTCACAAATCCATAAACTCGCAATTCATAAATCATAGGTCTCAAAATCAACAACTAAAATTAGATGAAAAAGAATGAAAGAATTGATAAGAAAGTAAGAGAAAAAATCACGAGCTTAATAGCCACCAGGCCCACCATTAATATTAGCAGTCGAAAAAAACAACAACAACACCACCATCTTTATTATTACTTCTCCTCCTCGCAGCAGCATCATCAACAACAACAACACCACCATCTTTATCATCTTCAACCTCTCCTTCCACTACAATTCCAACCCCCCACTCAGTCCCTACATTCATTCTCTCTTAGATCTGGGCTTTTTATTGTCTTCAATTATTTTTTCTAGGGTACCCAGAAAAAATATTAAAAAGTAAAATTGAATAAAAACAAACATGTTTTCCGGTATGAAAGCTTCTCAGAAAGAAACGAAGAAGTTGATTTAGGATTAGATGAGAAACCCATCTCAGAAAGAAACAAAGGTCTCTTCCCTAAGCTTCTTCCTCATCAAAAGATAGGAGATTGAAGAGAGAGATGCGGAAGAGAGTGACCAGGAGAGAGAGATAGAGGAGGAAAGAGAGAGACGCGGAAACTGGGTTTGGGTTTCATCTTTTTTTTTTTTTTTTTTTTTTTTTTAAAAAGTCAGGGGTAGCATGTGCTACCCCTTGTTACAACGTAGCTCCGCCCCTGGTTGCACTAATTGGGCTGAATCCGTATTGATGGCAACACATTCGTAATGGTGTTGATGTGCCCTATTGCAGAGCTAGGAGACAAGCCTTGGCTTCCGTGAGAATAGCCGAGGTGGCATAGAGGCTTATAGCTTGACCAGTGATGCGCTGCTATTGATTGGGCTGGTTAGTTGTCCCGGTCGCTCCCCCTCTATTCGTATTGCTATCCCAAGACCCATCTGTTTGGATGGAGATCTGAGGTTGGCCCGTACGCTGTTGACCAAGGTGTGTGACTAAGAACCCCGGGGGGACTGTGGATCATAGTTAGGAGTGACACGCTCCTCAGGATTCTGGACAAATTTTTTATGCTGGACCATAGCACCGTGCACTTTATCAATAGCCCCCAGAAGAGTGGTCGTTTGCCTTTGAAAAACGTGAGAGTTACGAGAACACCAGGTACCCCAGAGCACACTAAAAAATATGGGAAGCCGATCACCTTGGTGACCATCCTCTTTCCGCAAATTAAGAATCCAAGCAATTAACCAATCCTTAAATGGAACAGTAGGGTCATAAGTGGTATTAATACCTAAATCACTCGTGAACCAAACACCTCTAGCATGGCTACAAGTACGAAACGGATGTTGTAGATTCTCTAAATCACTAGAACAGATGGGGCATTGGCTTGTTGAAGTTAGCCCCCTCTTGAACAAATTCTCTGAAGTAGCCAATCCATTATGCCATAATTTCCAGATAAATAATTTCCATTTCGGCATGATGTTCAAACTCCACAGAATACGAAAAAGTTCCATATGTTGTTGGGTGGTCATGCTGTAAATTTCTTGTTGTTGAAGACTTAAAAGAAGATTATAGCCCGATTTTGTTGTATAATTACCTGATTTTGTGTGAGACCAATAAAGTGCGTCTGTTGTACTCTCATGCAATGGGATTTCCAGACTTCTCATCTGTTGCACAGTATTACTGTGAAATAGCCTATGGAGCTTTATAACGTTCCATCCCTGGTGGTGGGGAAGGAGTAAATCCGAAACCTTTGTACGAGCAACCAAGGCAAGAGGAACGTTATCTCGAAAAATGGGGGTTCGACCATGAACCCATCTCTAAGTGGAAGCACGCACAGAGTTACCATTACCAATTTTCCATGCACAACTATGCTGCAGAAGGGTATCTCCAAGCCTTGGCCCTTTTGCCCCCCAAGAGGCTTTGGAATTGGAACAATAGATTTTCACTAGCGGAGAATGAGGAGTAGAAAAGACTTTGGATAACAAAAGTTGTGGGTGAGTATGGATTCGCCAAACTTTATTCATTAGTAAAGCTCGATTAAAGCAACCAACATTACGAATCCCAAGCCCTCCCATCCCTTTCGGGAGCTGAGTAATTGTTCGATTCCTCCAATGAATACTCTTATTTGGACCCTTATACCATAAAACCGTGTGATCATAGCATCAATTTTGTTCGAGATTGTTGTAGACATCTAGAAAACTGAAAGCACATGAGTGATGGAAGCAATAAGCACAACATTTATCAAAAATAAGCTTGCCTGGTTGAGACAAAGGTTGTTGGCTCCAAGTCATAATCTTGGAAGAAATTTTATCAAGCAGGAAGGTGAAGTGCTCGGCTATATTGTTTTGAATGTCAATTGGAGCCCCTAAATATGTGCCCGGATTGAGTTTGGAATCCATGCGCAAAATGTTCTTGAAAACCACTTGTTGCTCAGCGGGAATATTAGGGTTGAATTTGATAAAATATTTCTGTAAATTAATCATCTGACCTGAAATGTTGCAGAATCTAGTAATCACAAGTCATTTATATTCGAGCAAGCTTGCTCATTTACTTTGAAGAAAAATAACAAATCATCAGCAAAGAAGAGATGGGAAATTGTGGGCCCCTAACGCCGAAGTTGGATTCCTTGAAACAAATTGATATCCGTTGCAATCGAAGTCAAACGCGAGAAGATATCCATACAAAAGAGAAATAAGTATAGTGATAGAGGATCTCCCTGATGTAGACCACACTTCGATTTAAACTAGGACGAAGTTGTTCCATTTATGAGATTCCGATATGAAACAGTAGAAATACATTGATGGATGAGTTGTATCCATTGTTGGGGAAACCCATATGCATTGAGAATTTTAATAATGAATAACAAGCTAACTTGATCATAAGCTTTGTTCATATCTAACTTGAGCGCGGCCAAATATTTCGTGCCTGATCGTTGTTTATTGATGGCATAGGTTAGTTCATGAGAGGTCAGAATATTAGCATCCATGTGCGTGCCTGGAATAAAAGCATTTTGATAGTCCGAAATTAGATGCGGGAGAAGAAGCTTTATCCTGTTCACCAGACACTTTGAAGCACACTTGTAAAGCGTATTGCATAGACTAATAGGACGAAGATGAGCAACTTCTTTGGGAGGATCTTTTTTTGGGATTAGAACAATAATCGTTTGGTTCCATTCCGACAAGAGGTACCCCATAGTGAGAAAATGGTTAACTGCTTCAATAATTGTCTTACCAATAGAAGGCCAGAAAGATCTTATTTGTGATGTGAACAAATATCTTATATAATATGTTTTGTGAGAAAACACTTTATATGATACTTTGTATCAGAATGTTCACTTTGTTGTGGGATTTCGGCTAAAAAGCCAAATACCTGAGCACCGACCCTCTCTTTTCTTCCTCCCTCTTTGTACATAGAAGCCAAGGACATTTATACAACTTTTTTAGCCTAAATTCGACACACAAAAATAAGGGGGAAAAGGGAGGGTCACGGATTCAGTTTTTGACCGAAATCCAATGACAAGTTGTGTATTTTGATAAAAAAAAAAAGTGTCATATAAAGTGATTTCTCACAAAAAAATATTATGTTTTTTCGCAAAACTTGTAACAAATTACGGGTTTTCTACAAAATTTCCATGTAATAAATTGCATAGTTAGAGATTTTTCTTTTTTTGGTGCAAATGAGTCGTAAGGGCAATACAAATTACAAATGAAGGAGGGGCAATTCGAACCTATGATTCAGTATACATAGGCCCTAAGTCTTAACCATTAGGCCTCGAGCTGAGTTTTAAAGTTAAGTTGAACTTGAAAATCTGAGTTCATCTCTATTAAGAAGTAATATTTTTGAACTCGAGCTGAGTTTCAAGTTAAGTTGAAGTTCAATATCTGAGTTTCAAAAAGTTGGAGATTCAACTTGAGTTAGAATGTATGTATAATAAGGCAATAACCTCAAGTGTGAGCTCGACTTGTGATCACACCTAATTGTGTAAAAATATAGTATTTCAATTGCATTGTCTTAGCCTCGTATTAGACAATATATATGTGTCAGTTAGTTCTTTCTATATTTCCCGAGTTCTAAGTAATCCAGGTAAAAAGGTAAAAGTTAAATTGCTAACTATGTAATAACACCAAATGAATACCGTCTAATTAACTTAGCTCCAGTAGCGGATCTAGAAATTATATGCAACGGGGTCACTAATCATAAGTACCCGAAACAATAATGTTAATGTAGAATGAGGTCTTTTTTTTAGTGTTGAGGTGGGGTCCTTTAATTTTACTACTAATTAACACTTTTATCTACATCTATATAATAAAAATTAAGTTTTTTCTCATATTATTTTTCCCCCAAGTGGGGTCAAGTGACCCCACTTCCATGTACATGCATCCGCCACTGCTTAGCTCATAATATTTTTTAGAAGAGTTAACGAAGACATAGAATGGAATTATGCATGTCTATATCACTAATATTACTCTCTATATGCACAAAATTAATAATTTTAACACATAAATGCATATGAATTTGTTATTTGTTGTTATTGAATTCTCAGCTCAATATCATTTTAATTTCCCTCATGTTCGGCTATAGCGAGAACCCCTGAATCTAGGGCCACTTGTCGTTCCAACCCAGTTCCAATAATGCACTTCTCGGAATTTTTTTGAATAAATATGTTCCAATGAATCTATATTCGCTTTGCTAACTTAGAAAAGGGGTGGGGGTGCGTCGAGAATCTTGCATCCAAAATTGTACTTCTGAAAGCAAAATGCTCAAACTTGAATGAATGTATGGGATCAAAACTTTGATTTTTCTTTTTTCACCTTTTTCCAAACAAAAACAAGAGCTTAATGTAAACAAATTATTTTACTGAAGGTATGAAAGACTGAGGAATGTTAAGATAGCCTCTTCGTCATGGTCATATACTTTGTCATCCTTATCAATTACTCCCTCCGGTCTTTATTAGTTTACCCGTATTCCTTTTTGGGATGTCCCTTATTAGTTTACCCATTTCTTTTGTTTCTATTTTTGGAATGGGACCACTAACTTTCCATCACACATACATTCAACTTTAATATAAAATAATAGTTCCTTTTTCTTTCTATGTCCCATTTTTCTTTCTATGTCCCACAACATTATTTCTCCTAAAACTCTGTGCAAAAGAAACGGGTAAACTAATAAAGACTAGGAGGGAGTATAACGAGACTTGAGAGTTGAGACTACGGATTCACAACTACAAAGGCGTAGGAAGATATGTTGAATTGTTAATAGACAAAAGAAAAGGGGATATGAAAAGGTGATATTATCAATATCGGTTCTCGTTATAATATAGGAGTAGTTTAATTCTACGGTTGTTTCACCAAGTACCCCTGAGTTTTCAGAAAATTCACCAGGTAATATCCTCGCACTTTTCAAAATTCACCAGGTACCCCCGAGTTTCATGATAATACTTTAAAATTCCCTTAATGACAAACGATGGTTAACTTCGTTAGTCATCAAAATTCTAATTAACCTATTAACCCCTAACCCTAATACCCTAACCCTAACCCCACCACCCGACCCCACCCCACCCTAATGCCCTAACCACCCACCACCTCCCCCCACCCCCCCCAGCCCCCCACCCGGCGGCGGCGCCAAAGACCCCAACCCAACCCGGCCACCCGGCCCAGCTGTTCCCTTCCCCCACCCCCTTCGATTTTTGAATTGCCGGCATCCCGACACATGTTGCTACTCCCGGTGCCCGAGGCTCGCGATGTTGCTTCGCCCCCAATTTCTCTCTCCTCTCTCGCTTCACCTCGCTTGTTCCTCCGCTACCTCCTTAAGCTCGTCGGAGCCATCCCCTTTCTCTTTTTGTTCGTTGCTTCAACTATTGTTCGTGGATCTTTGCTCTACACCACTACTCTTTGTGTTTTCGTCACCATAGTTGCTTGGTGGTGGTTCTTTAGCTCGCCGTTGCCGCTGTTTTCATCTCTCCTCTTGTTGGCGCATAAATCGAAGGGGGTTAGGGGGGGGTGGGGGCTGCGGAAATCGAAGGGGGTGGGGGCCGCTCGTGGGATGGGGGCTGCGGCCGGCTTGCGGATGGGTTGGCGGTCTTGCCACCGCTAGGTGGGGGTGCTTGGGGGTGGGGTGGGGGAGGTGGTGGAAGTTGGGTGGTTAGGGCATTAGGGTGGGATGGGGTGGGGTTAGGGCATTAGGGTGGGATAGGGTGGGGTTAGGGCATTAGGGTTAGGGGTTAGTTTAATTAGAATTTTTAAAAAATTAGGCTTAATGACTAACGGAGTTAACCGCCATTAGTCATTAAGGGTATTTTGATGTATTATCATGAAACTCGGGGGTACCTGTGAATTTTGAAAAGTGCGAGGGTACTTGCTGAATTTTCTGAAAACTCGAGGGTAATTGGTGAATAAACCGTTAATTATATGAGTACAGTAAACAATTGGAAAAATCGGTATAACTACCATTATCTATGTATACCAAGTAGTGAAAATAACTTTCTCTCCCTTTTTTCCCTTTCTCTCCTAAACCCTAGCCTCCATTAGTGAATTTTAAAGGGGCTTCCATCGATTTTATCGGTGGATAGCCCCACCTTAATTTTAATTTTCATTGTTATTTAGCTTTGTTTTATGTTCGCTCTTGTTTGAATAATACTTCCTCCTTTAAAGAGAGGATCGTTTCTCCCTTGAAAGAAAGGGTTTATTCTCTACTCCTTGGGAGAGAGTTTAGTTTATACTCCTTTATTTCTAGATGAATTATCGTAATTTTGGATCATTGATGAAGAATTATGAGGTGTCGAAGCAGATTTCGGATCTACAATTACAATCAATGGTATCAGATTTAATTCTATTTCAAAACTACAACATATCAGAAGACCCCCTCGTTGAAGGCTGTAGCAAACAGCGATGTGGAAGAGGGTATGCAGAATTGTTAGATCTACTACACAATGATCGTAGTTTTGCAAATTCTGAATTTTATTTGTATCAAAATTGTTATGTATTTGTTATTCATGATTTCTATTGTAGATGTCGTATGACTCCTTTATTAATGAATTAATTTTACTTTCAAAAAAAAAAAAGTAGTGAAAATAACTAGGTTCCGTTCGACATCACTGTCAATTTTCAATTTTTGCTTTTGTGAATATAAAAGGCATATGATATAAAGGGTATAATAAACATGAAATTAGTCATACTTACAATAAACATGTCAATCTTGAAAACTGACAACAGAAAACTGAAAACTACTTTTGTGCTTTCCATATTTTTGGTTTTGGTTTTCAAAAAAATTGAAAACAAATAACGATAATGAACATTAGTTATATTATTCTTGTTTAAATTTAAATAATTCTTATATTCCAAAAGTTATACAATTGCTATCTTATATTTCAACCTCATTTTCCTCCATTATAAATATATATTGATGGATTCAACGCTATAAAATACTTGGTCAACACCGGAAAATAGAGGAAAATGGGGTTGAAACATAAGAGATGGGGGTCACGTGCCTTGCACATGTTTGGTTTCAATGAGTCAACGCCGAAAA
Source organism: Beta corolliflora (assembly GCA_947648045.1). Classification (NCBI taxonomy): domain Eukaryota; kingdom Viridiplantae; phylum Streptophyta; class Magnoliopsida; order Caryophyllales; family Amaranthaceae; genus Beta; species Beta corolliflora. Next base: position 612,304 of record CANSZD010003019.1, read on the forward strand.
ATAATTCGTCAATGTCGGAAAATAGGTCAAGGTTGTTACTCGCAAAAAAAAATTAAGGTTTTTTTTTGCATGATTTTTTCAAAAAAGTTTATTTTTCACAAAAACTTGTATCTAAAAGACCGTCTCTGACAAAATCTCCTTTAATCAAATTTTTTTTTTGGAAGGATAATCAAATAAATTTGATGGGTCATTAAATAAGATAACTTGCTGCAGTTGGCCGGAGCGTTACTTCGCTACAGTCAACCATTTGCATGCTTGAAACCCCTACCCATAATGGCTATGTTTGGGGTTGTATTTTAGGTACCTAAAATGAATAGGTCTTTAGAAATATTTTAAGTGCGCTTAAATGATTAGTAGTATTTGGGAACTAACTTAAATGAAATTTCATGTGGTTGAAACTTGAAGTGATTGATATTGACAAGGTAAATTTTTGAACTTTGACAAACAGTTACGCCAATCAGCTACCTTATTAGTTTTATCAACTTATTAGTTTTAGTGCTACCTTATTAGTTTCATCTAACTTATCAGTTTCAATCTCTCTTCAATTAGTATTGCCAAAGATAGCCATTATTAAAGAAACTTGTTAACTCCTAACTCCCAAGTCCCAACTCCCAAGTCCTAGGCGTAACTGAAAATATACCTTCCATAATTTTGTTTTTTTAAACTTAAAAAAAAGAACTTATTCACTTATGAAATGATCATTATCATAAGTCGATTCTTCTTAGCCATATTTCCTCGTTGATCTATCACCGTACAATAAATATGCTTACACAACTTGACCACAATTTCCGCTAGAAAACAACGTTACAACAGTGATCGAATACCACGATAATTTATTTCGGCAAACCACGTCGATCAAGTGTATCCTCATGAAGAGACAAATGAGTTGTCTATAATACGCCTTGATTAGTCGACACTTGACACTAATTATACTTATATATCTTTAAAACATATCTTAGGTCGGCAGAATTAGAAAATTTTGTCGTATCTGGGGAAGCTTTCCATTTTTTTGGTGCAATCATATCCGGATTCTGGAGAAGTTTTTTTTTTTTTTTTGAAAGAAGATTCTGGAGAAGTTTTATTTGCAAGTAACCAATTACACACTCTTTCCTTTCACAAAAAAAATGGTTGCACAATCTTTCATCTCTCTATATATATATATATATATATATATATATATATATATATATATATATATATATATATTTTACAAGAGGTAGGAGAAAAAGAAGGTTAGGAGACCCTCCGCATGAGGAGCCTACAACCTTATCGTTCTGAGAATAGAGTGAAAAGCAAAATGAGTACAATCATCTATATTAAACTGCGAATCAACTAAATGGCCGACGTTGGCGATCCAATCTGCTGCTTTGTTTGCTTCCCAGTAGATATGACGAATAGCCCACGAAGAGAAGGAGCGGGGAAGAGTTTGGATATCCTGGATGATATGAGCAATCTGCCACGGAGGAGACCAGATACCTTTTACTGAGTTGATGACCATAAGATTATCACCTTCAATTTGGAGTTGACGAATATTGTTCTGGATAGCTAAGCGAAGCCCTTGTTGGAGTGCGGTTGCCTCTGCAATGAAGACGGAAGAAGAACCAAGGTTGAAAGCAACAGCTTTGTGGAGGTGCCCCTCAGCATCTCTAATAATAACTCCTGCTGCTGCTGAAGTACCACGAACCGAGCCGTCGAAGTTGAGTTTGAAGAAGGAGGTGGGAGGTGGCTCCCAAGAAACGAGGATAGAGGAAGGATACACCGGAGTAGAATGAGGGGGAGAGTTTGCATCTTTCATCTCTATATACTACCTTTGTTTTTCTAGTTGCAACAAAGGTCTTTTTATACAAATATTAAGGAAATAAGATAGAGAGTAAGATTTGACCCAATTGTCCATACTTTTTACATGTAGGGTAGATAAAGTGAGGATAAAATTGTCAAATTGCCCCAAAATCTTTACCAAGAAAGGAAATGTTGCATACTTGCATCTAAATATATATAAACACCTATAAAAGGAAAATGTTGCAACTAAAAAAAACAGAGGAAGTATGTCTTGGTGGCTCATTAGTCATTACTATTGCCCAAAAGATGATGATATTTTAATCAAGGGTTGACGCTAAACCAGACTTATATAATAAGATATGTTGTTTTGTGTTGACTCCTTTAATTAAACATGTCGAGAATTCCGTCACTAACCCACTCTTAACCTATTCGGTTCGGTGTTGCGTTATTATATTAAACTAGGTTTTGCCATTTTTAAACCAATATTCTATAAAAAAAGTTTTTCAAACCTATACCACAAGGCATTAGTTAAGAGCATCGAAATTCCTATATATCATATCATTGTACAAAAAATTTCCATTTCAAAATCCAATCAAACGAAAAAAACTTACATGATTCTCTCTATCTTCAGTGTCTCTCCTTATTTTTATTATCCACAAATAAAATCTAGTATAATTTTTTTGTTAATGATATCTTGAAATTTTTTACATGTGCTTTGTAGCATAAGGTTAGCAAAGTCCTTAAAAAAATTATTATTTTATTAAGAAAATGGTTAAACGGATCCAAATGTGTCATCTTTATGTGGAAATCTCTAACAATAATAACCCGACCAAGGATTTGGTACATAACCAATGTTGTGGAGTTAATCTTTTTTGTCTGCAACCTACCCAAAGTACTTAGCCAGGTGATGATCTATGTTTTGGCAACACATATCTATGCCAAAGACTCTTTGTCCAAGCCTTCATCACCATTGAAGGCAACAACTTTAGTTGTGAAGGTGTTTTTTATGCTCTAAGAGAATGTACAATAATGGACGAATTTAGACCAAGTCTTTACTCCTCTCCCATCTCCTTCTTACACCTCACATTTCACTAACTAATGACAACACTTGTCTCAACCCTCTTTTTATTTTGCCTTAATGGTCAACCTAGTTCACATATAGCTCTCCTCTACTTTTACTATATACTTCCTCCATTTTTTAATAAGTGACCACCTTTGCTTTTAGGAAAATGTCACAATTAGTGACACATAACTCAAAGTGGTGAAAAACTTGTTATTTATTACATCTTTGCCCCTATGTAATTGCATCACCAACTAGATTCTCACCTCCCATTGGTTAGACAAATGGTCTCCCACTTTCTCTCTCCAGACTCCTTGGTATTCCCCCACTTTCTCTATGAGTCACTTACTTAAAAATGGAGGAAGTATATACTCCCACCATATATTCTACCTAATACCTAATTATTTTATATTCTCAAAATTCATATTTAATGTTATTATAATGACAAAAACCAATAGTGGGGTTGGACTTACTTTTTAGCGCCAATCTCATCTTCCCCATAGATGCACTCACCCCCCCCACAATATGGATGGACTAGTTTTTGTCCCAATCTTTGTACTCTTAGACCAAGCAAAGACCACCTAAATTGTAGTTGGAGGTGATAAGTCTCGTTTTCATGTAGTTTTAAGTGAATCTTAGGTCTATTTGTATAGTTTGAGTAGCTTTTGAACCATTGTGTTACCTTGAGATACTTTTGCCTCTTTGTGTGATTTTCAGGTTCTTGTAGCCGGTTGTGGCTAAGGAAGGCTAAGATGGTTCTTAGATGGTTTAGATAGCGGTTCTCGGAGGCAAGAAGATGAGTTCGAGCTCTTAGTAATAGGAAAAATGATGATTTTTGAAGAATTATGTTTGTGTTTTCGCTTGACTGAGCGATGAGTTGCGGGATTGAGCACATTCTTGCTTGCCCCTGCAACCTTGTAAAGAAAAGAGGAAAAGTTTATGTCTCGCCTACAAAACTGAGCGAGATTTCGCTGGACCGTGCACAATTAGGCACGACCGTATAGAAAGTTGCACGATTGTGCATGCTGCTCCCATGTTTCTTTTCGTCGATCTTCTTTATTTCCTTTTTTTAGTTTTGTAAACTATAATTAGGTTTATTAAACTTAATTTATTTTCATCAACTTTTTCATAAGAGGTTTTTTGTGTGTCGTTAAGGCATCAAGAATCACTTTTCAAACTATATTTATACTAGTCAAGGATCGATCTATAGGGAAATATGGATTAATCAAAGTCTAACAAGTTCAAATTGCCTAATTGACGGATATTTGGGGTTTGAAATGGTTTTGTAACAACTAATAAGTAAACTAAGAATAATGAAACAAGCAAATAAAATATGAGTGTAAAACATCGATAAGGAAAATACTAGGGTCAAGGCTACTAGTATGAATCAAACCGGAAGAATGATTATCAATGCAATTGCGGATTCAAAAGGTTTAATTATGCAAGGTTTAACTTTTCTCTAAAATACTCAAGTCCTCTCTCGAATGGCCCTCAAGATTAATCGCTTAATCAATCAACTAAATCCTCTCTCGAATGGTCTTTAGTTAATTGATTAAGAGATCAACTAAGTACGGAAAACCCCTAATACAAGGATCCTCGTAATTTCTACCCAATATCTTGGCCTAGAAATTAAGTTGATTCATGGGGATGAGAAATGGGTTCAAAATTCGATTAAGAATGTTTGTAACCAAAATTCCAAAGCATAAATGTGATTAATATATATCCTAAAGCCTCAAAACACCAAGATCAATGCATTATCATCATTAAATCACCACAATTACATTAACAATCAAATGGAAGCCTTAATTCATACTTTCACCCAAATCCTAGATAGTAGACTACTCACTAATCATAGAATCTAAACATAAAAACCTGAAATTTATAACTAATCTACGGCTAAACATGATTAATGGATGATGAATAGAATAAGAATAAGCAATTATGAATCAATAATCTATAAGATCTATAACTATGGAAGAAGAGAGAATAACAAATAGAAGAATGAATAAAAACTGAAAATTTGCAATATAATTAAATTAATCAAAGGTACCTTGGAGATATAGAAATCAACAATATTTAATATGGAAATCAATAATCTAAAACAAACCAATGTGTTTTTCTCTCTGATGTGAACCCTAACAAACTCTCTATTAAAACTAGAATGAAAGCATTAATCCGATAATAAAGTCTAACTAAGGTTTTCATTGGCACGAGGCCTTACAAAAATTATTTCCGGAACTCGATAGGTGTGGGCGCAACCCATAAACAGGTGCCGGTGCACCAAGTCTTCTGACTTGTGAAGTTTGGCTTCCGCGAAGTGGTGTGAGCGCACCTAACAGAGTGGTGGGGGTTCACCAGCCGTAGGTGCGGGCACACCTAAGAAACAAGTGCGGCCGCACCTCTGAATCTGCTTTGGTCGAACAGCTCAACTTAAAACGCGCATAACTTCTTGGTTTTAGATCCAAATCAAGCTTATGACCAGTCATTGGAAAGCTATGGAAACGACCTTTCACCTCCAACTGGAATTACCTTAATATGATTTGTGGTTTGGGATGTATGTGGATTTAAAGCTCCCCATATAAGATTTTAATTATTGTGCTATGTTTTCCTTTGTGCGAGCGGACATGGGCCATAGTGCGAGCGTACCATTTCTCAACTTGGGCATGATTGCTTCCTTTGCCGAATCTTCAACTCGTAATCGTCTTAGGTACTCCCACCTATATTAAGAACATGGCAAAACAGGGTGAAAGCAAATGTACTAGAAATCCGGTCAAAAATGACACAAAATCTAGCGGAATGTGACTGATAAAAAATGATCAAGTGAATAAAATAGAAGGGGAAAGGGAGAAGAAATAGGGAAGAAAGGGGAGAAATGGGATCAAAATGAGCCAAAAGGAGTTCATTAAGTACGTTAGAAATGCACTTAATACTTTTCATTATTAGAAGATAGAACATTAGAGTAGAGACTTCTTTGAGAGTTTATAGAGGCAAACTACATCATTGAACTTGGAGACTTTGAATTTGGCTATCTTGGATATTCTTCTTTGAAGTAGAAGACCTAGTTTTTCTAATTCCTTCTCTCTTTATATTGTCATGTCTATTTATTTCAATTATGAGTGAGTAGTTCTATAGTCTAGGTTAAGTTGAACCCTAACATTGATTGATGCATAAATTCCCCCTAATCCCAATTTAATTTGATCAATTGTCCTTGCTTGACTAATTATGTTTAATTTCATTATCATACTAGAGATAGATGGTATTGAATTGATTACTTATGTCTTGTTTTTTATGGGAATTGAATCTAGATGGATTTGTTGATTCAATCAAGAGTATCTATGGGGATAAGTAGATAGGATTACTAGGACTTTGTTTATGATGCCATGCTTAACGTCTCTTTCTTGCATGATTCCAGGGAATAGGTATGATTGCTTGTTTAGAGTAGCCATATGTACTCAGGAAAAGTCTACGGTATTTTTAGGACTACTGATTTTATTTAGCAAAAAATTGACAAGGGCGGTCCCAACTATAGTCGCCCTTCTATAAAAAGTCCCAACTTTGGGGGGTGTTTTACAATAACGGTCCAAATGGACATGTCACTGGTTTAAGCGGTAATTTTAAAAAAAAAAAATATTTTGCTGGTTTTAGGGGAGGGGGTTTTAGGAGCAAGGAGGGGTTTTATGGGAAAGTGGAGGGACTGGCGGGGTAGGGGAAGGGGTATCAAGGGCTGGGCGGCGACGGTGACCACCCGACAGCAACAGCACAGGTGAAGGAGACACAGAGAACAAAACAGCAGCGCTGTAACAACAACAACAACAACAATAAGAAAGTGGCGACGGCGAGTGGTGGTTCAGCTCCAGCGAAAAAAGGCGGCATCAGCACCACCAAGGGGAAACAGAGAGAAATGGTGCAGCTACACCGCTAGTTCAAGCACCAACAACCAAATCAAGCCAAACAGATGAGAGAGAGTTATTGGGGCAGCAGCGCCGGCGAAAGGAGATGAAGCTTCGGTGACGAAAAAGAACGTCGACAGAGGGCGAGGGGGAGCGGCGGGTATACTTACCACTATACTACATAAACCCACTTGATACATTAAGCATAATTTTTTTTCTAAACAACTTTCTTTTTCCAAATGTAGTCCCATTTTTCATACTTCTTCCGTTTCTTTTTAAATGTGACACTTTGACATTTTACACTATTCACAAGTTTTTGACCATCGTTTGTGATTTATACTAAATAAAAATACAGCCATGTGAGATCTTGGTAGATTCGTCTTAATATGTATTTTTTTAATATGTATATTTTGTAATATCTACAGATACAAAATTAGAGATATATGTCCTCAAAGGTTTGCATCACCATGCGTGATAAGTGAAAGTGTCACATTTAAAAAGAAACTGATGAAGTAATCTAAATACATTTTAAAATTAACCAATAGGATTCCTGATAATAATGATGATATAATATTAATATATAGTCTCTGTTAGGAGGGAAAACCCAAATATGCTAATCCCACATTGACTACGAAATAAAAGGATGGGTAACATCTAAGACTAGTGGACTACTCTATCTATAGTCAATTGGTTTTTGGATGGAACACCAGTGAATTGATATATATATATATATATATATATATATATATATATATATATATATATATATATATATATATATATATATATATATATATATATATATATATATATATATATATAAGGAGAACAAGATTAGACTATAACACCCTAGTCCGAGGGCCAGCCTAAAACATCCTTTCGGATGATAAGGGAGAAATCCATACAATAAGGAGGAAACCAATGTAACAGAGAAGGGTAGTCATGCGCCTTCCTAACCATGAAATTAGCAGCCTTGTTAGCTTCGTGAAAGCAGTGACGAAACTCGCACACCTGGAACCGAAGAGCATCTATACCTGTATCTTTGACAATGTTAGAAATCTCCCACGGAATACGCCAAGAATTCTTCATAGAATTAATGGCCCCAAAATTATTGAATTAATGACCCCTAAATTATAGTCTTCTACAATGAGATGAGAGATGTTAAGGAAAAAGGCTCCCTTAATGCCTTCACTAAGAGCCCAAGCCTCAACTTGAATAATAGAAACATGAGAACCCAAAGACTTTGCACCAACTAAAAGAACTTATCCATCACTATTTCTAATCACAAAGCCTAAGGAAGCATTACCATTACTAAGTTTAGAACCATCAAAATTTAGCTTGCAAAAATTAGAAGGAGGGGGGACCAAATGAGATTAGTACCCGTTCGAGGAATCGGGGGGAGATTCTTCTTGAGAGAAGAAGAAGTAGAGGATAAGTCACCTAACTCACAGTCCTCTTTAGACCACTGAGCAAAAAAACTATTAATTTGGAAACTAGCACGACGAGGGGAAATACCTTCATCATTGAAAATCACTCTATCTCTATAGAACCACATAAACCACCACACAAAATAAAACTTTTTGATTACTTCCAAAGAGAGCTCAGAATAACAATAATCTATCCAATAACGAAAAGAAAACTGACTAGAAAAATTGACCTCTTGAGGGAATTTTGGCCAAGCAACATTGACATGAAGACATTCAAAAACATCTAAAGTGAAGGGACATTCAAAACAAAGGTGAGAAAGAGATTCATGAGCATTACTACATAAAACGCATTGTTGAGGAAGAAAGACCTTACAAAATTTTTCAAGTCTATCTTTTGTAGGAATCCCATCCTGACAAGCTTTCCATAAAAAATTTTTGATTTTGGGAGGAACATGAAGCTTCCAAAGCCAAGCAAATTATGAAGACCCTGAGCCAACATGGACCCTGACTTGACTGAATACTCCCCATCAGCCGTCAGGCCCCACACAAGATTATCAGGCTAAGGGTTAGAAGGAAGAAAAAGAAGAAAGATTAATTGAAGCTATATGGGGAGGGACAAGAGAAGCAATTTTCTCCCCCGATCCTAGAGCCCATGATCATCAATCACATCACTCACTTTGAAGTGCTCCGACTCATAAGTGGGAATACTTAAGGGGATATTGGAAGATCCAATTATCATCCCAAAAATTGATCTATTTCCCGTCCCTTACTTGCCATCTCAACCCCTGCCTAAACAGGGGTCTAAGAGACATAAGTTTTTTCCACTGCCAAGAGGCTATTGACGAGACTTTATGAGATAGAATATCCTGATTTTAACTATACTTTTTCTTAACTAAATTTACCCATAGATTGTCTTTTTGTTTAACAATTTTCCAAAGAAGTTTCATTTGAAGCGCAATATTATTAACATATGCCTTTCGGATTTCTAAACCCCCGTACTGTTTTGGTAAACATATTTTGTCCCAACCTATCAAATTAGCTGTCTTATTTAGATTGTCTTTTTGTTTAACAATTTTCCAAAGAAGTTTCATTTGAAGCGCAATATTATTAACATATGCCTTTCGGATTTCTAAACCCCCGTACTGTTTTGGTAAACATATTTTGTCCCAACCTATCAAATTAGCTGTCTTATTTAGATTATCTTAATTCCAAAAGAAATTCCTATAGGTTTTATCTAAACTTGAAAGGATTTGTTTGGGAAGATAAAAACTTTGCATCTGGTAATTGGCTTTAGTAGCCAGGTTAGCTTAAATTAAAACCGTTCTACCAGCTCGCGAAAGAGAGTTGACTTTCCATTTAGGGAGTTGATTAACAGCCATACAATGTACTTTCCCAAAAGTTTCTTTGGTAACCCTTGAATCTATAATTAGACAACCCAAATAATCCCCTAAATTGGAAGTTTCACTCATGCCTAAAAGCCTTGAAAAATTAGGTTTAGCAAGATTTAATACATTAGGAGAACATTGGAAAGCAGACTTATGGAAGTTGACTAATTGACCTGACATTGAACAATATTTCTCCAAAATCGCCTTAATAGTGGAGCAACTATGATCAGTTGCCCTGGCAAAGATCATTGTATCATCTGCAAAAGTAAGAAATGGGATTCTCACTCCAGATTTACCAATAGAGACTCCAATAGATTTATCTTTTTGCAAAGGAGAGTTGTCTAGCAAGCAACTCAGCACAAAGAATAAAAAGATACGAGGATAGAGGGTCACCTTGGCGGATGCCTCTTGAAGGAAAGAATTTATCCCCTGGGACACCATTGAATAGAATCGAGAAAGACGGAGTAAAAATACAGGTTTTAATCCACTCAACCCATTAGGGACAGAAACCTAACTTTCTAAGAGAGACTAAAATATAGTCCCATTCTAGCCTATCATATACTTTTTCCATATCTAACTTGATTGCAATCCAGCCTTCTGCACCTGATTTTTTTACTAAACGAATGAAAAACCTCATGCGCTATTATAATGTTATCCTGAATGAGACGCTCAGGAACAAAGGCACCTTGGAGGGGATGGATAAGCTTCCCCATTACTGATTTAAGGCGATTACAAATAACTTTTGAAATTATCTTATAAATGGTAGAGCACAAACTAATTGGACGAAAATAATTTGCAGTTGAGGGATTATCAATATTTGGGATTAGAGCAAGGAAAGTGTGATTGATCTCTTTCAAAATATTTCCAGAGTGGAAGAAAGCTTTGACCGCTCTTACTACTGAATTGCCAACAAGGGTCCAATATTTATGAAAAAAGAACGGAGGAAAGCCATCTGGGCCTGGGGATTTATCAGGAGCAAGATCAAAGGTTGCAACTTTGATCTCCTCAACTGATACTATATCTGTGAGAAATAAATTATCTTCAAGGGAAATAATAGGATAAAGGAGGGAGAAATCCACTTCTTCATCAAAAAAACAATGAGGATTCTAGATAAATCCTTTATTAAATTCCCTCGTGATTTCAATTGATATACTAGCTGGGGAGGAAATGATTTGATTAGTGTCTGTAGTAAAATTCTTAATTTGATTTTTACTCCTTCTAATAGAGGCATGAGTATGGTAGTATTTAGCATTTGCATCCCAAAGATGGAGATAATTAGTCTTACTCTTTTGCTTCCAGTACTCACGACTAAAAGTTAGGAGTCTTTCACGTTTTTGAAGAAAACGATCTTGTTGCAGATTAAGAGAAGGGCATAGCGGGTTAGATAGACTCTCCTAAATGTTTGCCAATTTGGAATCTACTAACCGAAGTTGCCTAAAAATATTTCCAAACTGAGAAAGATTCCATTTCTTAGAATTGTCTTTTAGAAGTTTGTATTTTTTAACAAAATTAAACATATGTGAACAGTTAAATCAAGTACACCAAGACTTTTTAACCAACGTAACATAATCCTTACGTTGACACCACATTTTCTCAAAATGAAATGGAGGGGCTTTCGAAACTTTGGTAATTGATAAATCTAGAGACACCGTACCTGACAGTGATCAGAAGAGGTAAAGGGGTGATGTTTTAATTTAGCTTGAGTGAATTTACTAATCCATGAAGTGCTAGCTATACCTTTATCAATACGTTCCAATATATTATTCGGACCACCTCTTTTTTTTCCCAAGTGAATATAGAGCCCATGAAAGGTAATTCCACACAAGAAACTTGGTAGAAAAGGTTATTCGTAGTATGAGTTCTAACAGAGTTGAAGATTGCACCCCCAACTTATCTTGATCACAACTAATTTCATTAAAGTCACCAAGTATAACAAAGGGAGAAGTTAGATTATTAACATACATAATCAATTCATCCCAAAATTCAGCTTTATGTTCCTGTCTAGCAGGAGCATATATGAAAATCGCAACAAAGGATATATGATCATTAAGAAGAGAAATAGAGCATGAAATAAAGCGAGCAGCTTTATGTAATACTACTAAGTTAAAAGGGCAAGCATTACAATCCTTCCAAAATAGCCATAAACCACCTGCTAATCCTAAAGTGGGAACAAAATCAACATGTTGAAATCCACATTGGTTTACTATTATCAGGGAGGGAGGAGTTTTAGTTTTCACTTCACAGGTCATAAAGATCTTAATAAAATTACTTGTACAAAAATCTCGAATATTAGTAATTGCATTCTTCTTGGAAACCCCTCGAATACTCCAAAAGCCAATAATCATAATTATTTAAAGGGATTTTCTACATGGTAGCCTTCAAGTTTAGACTTTTCTATGTGATGGCAAGGCAAATATAATATTATACAAAGTGACACTGTACTATGACTAATTACATTTAGTGACCATAATCCACTTAAAATTGACTAACCCATTAATAAAACCTAATTTACTAACCTACCCTCCTAATTAATTACCCTATTTTCAAAACCCCTCCCATTAACCTACCCTCGTGAGTTTTGATCACTAACTCCTCAACTTCCCCTGTTAATCACATCTCCTTCCATTCAACATATCTGCAAAAAAAAAAATCGCTCTATTGTCCATAATTTTTGTCTGCAATTTCTTCGAATTCTTGAGGGTTTGAAGTTCAAATTTTGGTGAAAGTTTGGGATTTTTACCCAGAAAGCTGGACAAAATTTCACGCTCGACGCTGGACTTTTTGGTTCATAATTTCTTCAATTCAGGTATACATCTACTCTTTTTTTTTGTTGATTATGGACTTCGTGGTGTTTTTTTACAAGTTTTGTATTTTTTTTGTTGTTGGACGCGATTTCACGCTGGATGATATATGGACTTCGTGTTCTTTGTTTTAGTTCGAATAATGAGGGTAATAGTGATTTAGCATGATGATTTTTCTCCTGGTAATTAGATGTTGCTGCAATAGTCAAAATATTAGGATTACAATTTTCTCAGATTACTTGTAATATTCCTGAATTATGCTTGATTGTCTTCTGACAATAGTGTTATTGTTCTATTTGCAGTATGTGTAACAATGTTGATGAAATAGTGTTGAAATTTAATTGTCTGGGTAAAACTGTTGATCTGATGATTGATGACATTGACAAAGTGATGTGGATTGACCTAATCAATGAATATGAGGATGAATTTAGGAAGAACAACTATGAGATGCCTGAATTTCCTACTTTCCACTACTATTGTAAGCAAAAGGAAGTAACAATTCACAGTGATAGTGATTTGATGACTATGTTGCAAAGGTTTAGTAAGAGCAAAGTGGTGTACATACATGTTGGTTACTTGGATAAGTTAAGTGAATGTGTGAAACCAGCTAGGAACTTGAAGTTTACTGTGGGTTTGGGAAAGGAGAAGAATGTTTTGTATGAAACAACTCAACCTAGGACTAGTAGGGGAATGGAAACAGGCAGTGAAGGCTCCCAGAGATGACCATTTCCCTTCTCTAGACAATGATGTCATGGATATACTAAACCATGCCAATGTAGAGACTGCAATGGAAATAGAGAATTATTTGGATGAACACCCTGAATTTAGGAAAGCTTTGAATAAGAAACCAAAAAGACCAAAGAAACTGGCACCTAGAACCAATAGAAAGAAACAGGTTGCCACTCTTGAAGTCACTGTGTTGTCTAAAATGGCCTCATTCTCAAATGCACCACATGTTCTTCATGCTGACACCCCTACACAGCCTGCTAAGTCATCCACTGCATCTCTATTCCTAGAAAAAATACCTAAGACAACAGCTGCTAAGAAGGGACTTGTGATCCAACTTGTTTCCCAACCCCTGTAGCAACATGAAGAGGATTTGGGGGGTTTGGAGGATTTGGGGGGATTTAGGGGATTTCACCTTGGAGAGGGATGTTGGTGGCAGAACTAGGATGGGTGGAGGAGACCCTCTAGATGGTCATGAAGATGGTGAGCATGACCTTTTGGATTCATATGGGGAAGAGGAGGACTATGGTGATGATGTTGCTATTGAAATTTTTGATAGTTATGACCCATATGCAGATGAGTACTGGCAACATGATGTTGATAATGATGAGTCTTATTTGAAGAGAATCTACAAGAATGGAGAGTACTACAAAGATGAGGAAGAATGGGGAAGGATTGTGTTAAAACCTTGGATGTTGTTTAGTGACAAACAACGTTTCAAAGGGGTGTTGAGGGACTATTGTATACAATGTGGGTTTGGGATAGTGGTTGAGAGGTCAACACCAAGGAGGTTGACAGTGACTTGCCAGGACTTCAACTGCAATTGGAGGTTGCACAGTAGCATACTACCTGATGGTTAGACTTGGGCCATCAAGAGTATTAAGAACATGGAGCACACTTTTAGGGGCTTGGATGAAAGAAATCCTTTGGTGAATGTGGCTTGGGCAACGGAGAAGTTGATGGATGATATTAGGGCTAATAATGACATCCCTGGGAGGACTTTGAATGAACTTTTATTTCAGAGGTACGGGGTTCAAATGGCAACTAGTACTTTGTACAAAATGAGAACAGTTGCTTTGAGGGAAATAAATGATGGACATGATGATTCCTATGTCTTCTTGCCAAAATATTGTGAAATGATAAGGACTACTAATCCTGGATCCACAGCAAACAGTGCATGGTACATAGGACCAGCACCAGAGAGGCCTTTAATCTTCTCTAGTATATTCATAAGCTTCAAGGGAGCCCTTGATGGCCTTGCTTCGGGTTATAGAATTATTGTTGGCGTGGATGGGGCCCATTTGAAGGGCAACTATGGGGGTACTTCTTTCTGCAGTTGCTATTGATGCAAACAATGAACTCTTCCCCATTGCATGGGCAATAGTGAGTGGAGAAGATGAAGAAAGTTGAAATTTTTTTATTTGGCACCTAAAGAAAGTACTGGAATCTTGCAACAGTGGTGATGAATGGTGCATCATTTCTGACAGACAAAAGGTATTGCATCAATTTCAGTTACATCAAATTATTACAGTAACTAATTTATTTCAGCTTCTTTAGTACTACACTAATTCCAGTTACATTATCTCCTATATGCAGGGTATTGATGCTGCCCTAACTAAATTATGGCCAAAAGCAGGTAGGCGATATTGTTGCAAGCACATTGCAAAGAATTGGAAGGGGGCATTTCCTGGGCCCTTGATGTATTCACTGTTCTGGAAAGCTTGTAGCCCATTCACCTTTAGGAAAGCAATGGAACAAATAAAAGCAACCAATCCATTGGCCTTGGTGTGGCTGTCCAAGATTGGGGATCAAGAAAGGTGGTGTAGACACAAGTTTGATCCAAAAAATAAATATGTAGTGAGGAGAACAAAACTAACTTCGTGGAGAGCTTTAATGCCACTTTAGGAGTAGATAGAACAAGGCATGTGTTGACTTTGTTGGAAGGTATACTAACAACCATGTTTTGATGGCTTTTGTTTATGACATTATGGCTTGTACACTAACAAACTTTACAAATGTGTTTGTATATGCAGGTATAAGAAGGGTTTGTATGGTTTGAATGTCCAAAAGAAGACAAGCTTGTGCCACCTGGAATGATAACGAGTCCTGCCCCAACATTGTGAAAAGAATTCAAAAGCTCATAAAAGACTCAAGAATGTGCAAGGCATATGAGAGTGGGCCAGGGGAGTATGAGATTAGGGATGGGAGATCAGTCTTGCCTGTTAGTTTGAACAGGAAAAGTTGTGTGTGTGGCTTGTGGCAGATTTCAGGATTGCCCTGCAAGCATGCCATGAGAGCTCTCCTATATGCCAAAGAAGACCTCTACAAGTACACTAGCACTTGGTACTATGCAAGAGTATATAAGAAGACTTATGGTCAGACCATCAGCAAGTGTTCCAGACCCTGAAAATTGGCCACAAATTGACCAACCAAGTGTCCTGCCACCGACATTGAGGAGGGGAGTAAGGAGACCACCAAGAAACAGGAGAATGGAAGAAAGTGAGCAAGAGAAGGACAAGAGGTCAACAACAATCAAGTGCACCATTTGCCATGAGTTTGGTCACAACAAGCTCACATGTAAAGGTGGACTTACTGCAAAGGAAAAGAAGATTCTTGCAGCAGCCAACAACAAAGGTGCATCCACTTCTGGAACTAAGAAGAGGAGTAGTGGGGATGCTTCCACTTCTGGCACTTAGAGGAACAAAGTCACAAAATTTGCATACATCTCAACCTCCACCTGAAGTTCAGTATTGACAACCATCAGTTGCACATCCATTAGCTACACAACCACTTAGAAGATCATCTAGACTAAACAACCACTAATGGAGATTTCAGGATTTTTTTGGTACAGTAGAAGTTGCTAATTATCAGATGTTTAGATGTTTTTTGTAGCTAAACAGTCACTTGTGCTACTGCTACAATGCACTTTTTTGGTACAATAGAAGTTGCTAATTATCTGGTTGATTATTCTCAATTGTTATTGCTGACTGGATTTGCTTATGACTCAATATGGTTGTCTTTGAGGTGGATTTGCTCTATGGTAGTTGGTCCTAATTCTAAGCTCTAACTCAAATTCAAGCTTCTAATTGTCTGACCAATGAAATCAGATCAGGCATTTGGAGTAAGGCGCTTGATCTATTTGTCATATCCTTCTTTTTCCTAGTATATCTGTATATAAATGCCCTTCTTGGGCTTTTATCTTTCAAAGCTAGAAGATATGATATGTACCTGTTACATCAACTTGGCTCAATAATTCAGTAATTTAATTCTAACAATGTGATTTGTCCATTTATTAAGCAATATAGAGCATGAAAGAATGGAATGGTCTTCACGTGTTAATCTCTTCTCTTGTCAGTAGGTGTTGGACAGTTTTGTACAAGCGATATCTAAGTTCAAGAATATACCTGAATAAATAAAAAAGCTACCTATCAATGTTTTCTGTATTTTAGTTTTCATTATGCTTTTTCACATAAATTTGGCAAGGTTTATGTTGGATGTCTTGCAGTTCCAAATCAAAACATACAAATCAACTAGAATAGTGCTAAAAATTAATGCATTATGAGCACATGTGTAGTTTTCGGGTTATTGTGTTATCTTTGTTCTTTTGTATGAATCTATATTGATTCTAACAAGTGAAAGGATGGAAGTTGTCCCTCTTAGCATTTCATATTATTGCATTATGGGTATCATATTATCCTGAAGCCATTCAAGGTATCTCTTGTCGTTGCTCAAAGTTCAGAGTTAACCTTGGGTATCTCTTATTATCGGTTGAGTTATACCCTTGTCCTGTTTTTAATTGTAGCTAAAGTGCATAATGTTGACAAAATACCCAGAAAAAACCAACTCTCATTCACAACCAAGAACAACATATCAGGGACTTGGCCATAACAATTCCCAATTTCATACATATCAAAACTGCATCCCCCATTTAACTAAGACAATAACAAGAACCCAATTTCATAAATCACTTAACTAAAACAATAACAAGAACAACAATCACAGCCATGAAGAGATTCACAAGCTTTTTCACGATCTTGGCCAAATCTTGAACTTCATGCTTCAATGCCCCAATTTCTTCACTTGTTGTTGACTGGAACACGCACACATCTTCCTCATATACCCATCGAAGAAACCGCATCCCCCATTTCTGCACTTATAATAGGGCTTGCGTGGATTTCTTGTAGTTTCAAAGAACCTCACCTCAGCCAATTTAGGAGGTTTACATTCGCAAATCCTCATCTTCACCCAATTGAAGCTGCCATTAATTGCCATTTTCCTCCTTAATTTAGCAAACATGGAAACCCTAGGTGTGAGAGAGAGAAATAACGAACAAGAACAAGTGAGAAAGGGAGAAAGGAAAAATGCGGGAATTTGAAGGAGGGATGTGGGGTTTTAAAGAGATTGGGGTAATTAATTAGGAGGGTAGGTTAGTAAATTAGGTTGTATTAATGACTTAGTCAATTTTAAGTGGATTAAAGTCACTAAATGTAATTAGTCATAGTACAGTGTCACTTTGTATAATAGGAGTATTATTTTTGCCTTACCACCACAAAGAAAGGTCTAAACTTGAAGGCTACCATGTAGAAAATCCCTTATTTAAATAATAAAAGACAAGCCAAATTTAACTGGTTGGGGGGTTATAGAGCTTATAATCATCTGCACAAGTTTGCATTCAGACAAATTTGACAAACTCCTAAACTGCAACCAGAATTCAATAACTTCTTGCAAAGATTTATTGGGAGAGGGAACTCTTATTGGGTGCCACCACCCAATTAAAGTATTATTGCAAGCAAGCAATTGCTAATGCACTAGAGAGAGTGACATCCTCAAAAATACAATAGAGATACTTAAAAGAGAATTTCAGTAGGAGATGTTTTCTTGAAATAATATGAC
This sequence comes from Beta corolliflora, assembly GCA_947648045.1. Classification (NCBI taxonomy): domain Eukaryota; kingdom Viridiplantae; phylum Streptophyta; class Magnoliopsida; order Caryophyllales; family Amaranthaceae; genus Beta; species Beta corolliflora. The sequence continues at coordinate 630,265 of CANSZD010003019.1, forward strand.
TAAGGAAACTTATCATCCTTAAAAGTATTGCAAAGTTTATCCGGGAAGCCTTCTTTAAGCGCAATAGAGTGGTAATACGGCAAAAATAAATGAATAATAACCATAAATATATCCAATCCAATAGCTTCTGTAGCCTAAATCGGAGTTTTTATTAAAGAGCAAAACTTCGAAAACACCCAACAAATTCCAATCCAATAACTTTTGTGGTCTAGATTGGATTTCATTGAGATTACCATTACATTGACAGCCAATCCGCAAACTGAGATTGACATCTTCAAACAATTATATATAACAAATATATATGGGGAGTAGATTTGTAACCAATTCAAAAGTAAGAGTATGACAACTTTCTCAAAGATCCACAAAACATCTATTAAGATACCCTTTAAAGGGAGTCTGATTTCCTTCATAGCATTTAATCTTATGAAAATAGCACTAGACTTAAGAATTTTCATAACCAAGATCCTGATCAGAGGCAAGATAACATTTGTCGCATCCATTCTTACAAAGAAAAGAACGGATGATAAAGGGTCTAAACAAGAGAAAGTGAAGAGCTTACTTACAACCTGAATGATTGCATTATATGCGGAGTCCTGAAGTGGATGAGCACCACCGCAATGAAGGTTGGATTTTGCTAATTTGATTACTAAGAACACCGAAGGGGAACGATCATAAAATGATCTTAAACCCTTGCACCAGGCTGCAACCTTAATAACCCAAAGTTGGAAAGAAGCCAACTGAAATTTCACAAAAGAATTCGGAAACTTGAAATCTTGAAAGAAGAGGGGGACACCAGAGGACATCTTCCCACGGACAAAGGACCCGCACTCTTCAAATAAGAAGTTGAAGAAGAATGGCGCATCAACACCAAGGGACATCAAAAAAGCACAACTGGGCAAAAAAAAAAGAGCACGCAAAGCCGAGAATTGATCTGAACCAACGCATGAAATCGATAACCAAAACAAACTACCAACTAATCACGAAACCTACAAACCCTAGCCAGGAAACCTAGTTTGAACTTGAAGGGGAGAAAAATGAAACCTTTGAACCACATTAAATACTGGATCGGGATTCTTACCAAAGTAATAGATGAAATAAACTAAGAAAATAGTAATTGATTTCGAGAAATTGAGAAGAATTTTCTCGAAAATTCGAACCCAATTTGGGGGAAATTCGAGTGCTGAATTAAGGACAAGATTAGCAACTGGATTCCAATAATTATACCGATGATAAAGCTAACCAGCAAGAATGCAGCAAGTTGGGAAGCAAGATGATTCACGAAATTGAATTGAGACAATTTTGGTTGGCTAGGGTTTCTATTTTGAGATAAATTGGGGCTTTTTTCTCTTGGCTTTTCTCTTTCTCTCTCTAACTCTTTCTCTCTCATCTTTTCTTTTTATTTGGAGTAGCGAAAGTTAATGATACTAGACCAAGTGAATTTTTATATGATCATTATACTCTCCTCCAAAGCAAAAATTTTAATCTTAAGAGGGAGTAATTTGATATGTCTCCTCAAATATATAATACTAGTCGTATATGCACGTGATGCGTGCGTCAACAACCTTATGTATGAATGGACATATTTTTTTAAGCTAAAATTATTTCGGTAGTGATTTAAATTATTGAGGTTTCTTTTATAGATGATATTATCTTTTTAAATTAAAGGTGACCGATTTTTAACTGTTCAATACCGCCATTGAAAAATTTGGTCGATGATTTAATAATTCCTTGTAAGCGGCTTTAGTATAGTTCTTCAACGATTGTAAATGTTAATAAACCATATTGTTTGAACTTTGTAAATACGAAGTATTATGTTGTCAAGATATATCGCCAACTTTTTTTGATTGAAGATTCTAATTAATTTTGTGAATTGATTGTGTCAATCTATTTTTTCAAGTTATTAATGGTGATTGAATATTTCATTTTTTATTTATTCCATATGACAAGTTGCATTGATTCTCATTTTTTTAATTTTTTATAAAAAGAAAATGTTGTTTTAATTTATTAGAGGGTATTTTAGTCATTTTGAAAGAGGTCACCACACCTCCTACCTTGACTTATATAATAGAGATTTTGAAATGGAGGTATTACAAAAGCAAAGAAACATTTTATCAAAAGATTGACAATACGAACATTCCAACAATAATTATAAATTAGAAGCGTTCATTCGTTTGAAGTCCAATCTCAAACCAAATCACTTATGTGTTCACATAGACCATCGAATCTAGCACCTCAAAAGGCAAATATATCATTCAATCTCACCAATCAAAAGCTATAAGAATACAAAAATAAATAAATAAGTATTAATCACTATATATACACTTATTCTATGTAGTTTATCGACTACTTAAGACGCTACTTTTATCAAACAAAGGTAACTAATTTTGATTTTTTTAAATGAACTTAATTCAATGATTAGTCCAACAATATCTATAATAGGTCAAAATCAAACATATATATTTTAAATTGAATCAAATGAAAATATTCTCTAGAATAATTATGATCGTTGTAGATAAAATCTCACACATCTGTATGCATGCCCTCTATCATATTGTTGTTTTAATATATATCTTTACATGATTCGTTATAGGTTTTGTTCCTGTCTGAAATTGTCAAGAGGGTGAGATGATGATGAAAAAGTGCTAGTGGGCTGCATACAAAACGATGCGGACAATCTTTGTTGATGGGCGGCAACCTGCGATAATGAACAAACTGTCCTAAAGGGGTTTCTGGGTAACCCACTCCGATGCTTAAATTAGTTGAATCTCAAGTAAATGTATGTCAGTGATTCTTTTGTGAGTGTTTTGGCTTGTAATGAGCATGACATGGAGGTATTTATAGCATAGAGTCATTACCAAGTATGGGCTTAGGTTACCTTTCTTGGCCTTGCCTCTTATATTGGGTTGGGATTCTTTTTGGGCCCACTAAGACACGCTTCCTCTTAGATGGGCTTAGAGGGTTAAAGAGTGAATGACGTCCAATCTCTTGTAGGGCCTTGTGTAAGAATGATGTGCCTTGAATCTCGTCGAAGCGTGGAGCAAATTTGGGCGTGTTAGGAGCTCGCCCGGTCAGCCGGGCAGGTTCGCACGACCGGGCGGTGGGCGCTCGCCGGCGGTTTTGGCCCGGGCGACCGGGCGAGTGTGATTTTGACGCGGGTGAAGTGATTTACGAGTCGGGTTATATATAGGCTTAACCTAATACGTTTATTCAATGATTTAGTTCATAATCACATCTGTAATTCTGGTTTTCCTGAAGAGCAATAAATCAGTTCTCTCTCTGTCCGTGGACGTAGCTAACACTCCGTTGGTGAACCACGTTAAATCTGTGTGTGATTTCTCTTTGTTTTGCATTCTATATTTGTTCTTTCTCACATCCGTTATAACAAATTGGTATCAAGAGCTTTGTGTTGGATCTGGGTGAGAAAGATGTCTGGGATGAATGTGAATATTGATAAATTCACAGTCTGTGGCAAATCAAGATGCGGGCTTTGCTGAAACAACAAGGGTTGAGGGCACCGATGGAAAAGAAGTCAATGGATTCAGTTACCGCTGCGATGGCCGTTCTGGAGGAGATGGCACATTCAACGATTATGTTGTGTCTGGCAGACGACATAATCACTGAAGTCGCGGAGGAGGAAACCTCCGCTGGTCTGTGGTTGAAGTTAGAGAGTTTATACATGACGAAATCTCTAACCAACAAGTTGGTCTTGAAGCAACGTCTGTTCAACCTGCGTATGCAGGAAGGTACGCCTCTTAGGGACCATCTAGAAAAATTGAATATTGTCTTACTAGATCTTCGTAATATTGATGTTAAAGTAGATGATGAGGATGCTGCTTTAATGCTGTTAGTATCTTTGCCTTTATCATATGAGAATTTTGTGGATTCTTTTATTGTCGGGAAAGATAGTCTGTCACTAGAAGAAGTAAGATCTGCTCTTTATACTAGAGAGATTCGTCATAAGGCGTCTGGTACAGGTACAGTTGATCAGGCTGCTGGATTAGTACCTAGTGAAGGTAACGAACAGGGGAATTCGGGGAGAAAATCCAGGAAACCGTCTTCTAGAGGTCTAAACCTAGTGATGTTTGTAGTTACTGTAAAAAGACGGTGCATTGGAAAAGGGAATGTCCTAAAAGGAAGCATCAGGAAAATAAATCTGGGTTTGGTTCTGCAGCTGTTACAGCAGAAAATTCGAGTTCTGATATGATATTGCCCTAGTTGCTGATGAACATATGCATCTTTCGGATGTGTGGGTTCTTGATTCTGGGGCATCTTGTCATATGTGTTCGCGCAGGGAGTGGTTTATGAACTATAAACAGGTTGATGGAAGTGTTACTATGGTCAATAGTGAGGTCTGCAAGACAGTTTGTATAGGGTCCATCAAAATTAGGACATGTGATGGCAAAGTCTGTATTTTGAACAATGTTAGGCACGTTCCACAGGTTACAAAGAATCTGATTTCACTTAGTCTGTTAGACAGAAAAGGATTCAGTTTCAAAGGTGAAGGTGCAGTGTTGTATCTCTACAGGGGTTGAAAGATAATTCTGAAAGGTGTTAAACGGAAGACATTGTATGTGTTGCAAGGGTCTACGTTATTTGAGTCTGGGGTTGTCACATTGGCTGTTTGTGGTAGTGTTGAGAAACAGGTGGAGCACAGAGACACTCTAGATTGGAGTGGTAGTTCACGTCAGGGAAAAGTCCCTCAACACTCACAATATCAAACTGAAATTCCGTGTTCTTCGTCATCAAAATCGGGTAAATTTGGCTCTTGGTCGGCATGTAATCTTTGGGAACTCTCCCCAAAGGGACGGTTGTGAAGACATGGTGGGTTTTGCATTATCTGTCGGAGGGGTGGATATATCTGAGTCGTCCAAGGAAGGTGTTGCTCGTGCTAGGAAAGATTATAAGCAAGCCATATGTTCGAATCTGGTTCCACAGGGTAAGTTCCAAGGTTGTTTGGACTTACAAACTGATCGAGGTTGTTTGTTGCCCTTTGGGGCATGTCTGGGGCCCTTTGGGGCTAATCTGGTGTCCATCAAGGATAAATCTGGTCTGGTTGTCTTTCGGGGCAAATCTGGTTGCAGGGAGAATATAGGCGTTGTTATCAATGCATCTGGTTATCTGTTCATATGTTATCTGGTTTTCTGGTTCGTTGTGAGAGGATTCAAGTCAAGGTGGAGATTTGTAAGAATGATGTGCCTTAAATCTCGTCGAAGCGTGGAGCAAATTTGGGCGTGTTAGGAGCTCGCCTGGTCAGCCGGGCAGGTTCGCCTGGCCGGGCGGTGGGGCGCCTGCCCGGGCGGCGACTGGGCGAGATATGCGTTAAGTTGCTGCTGGTTTCGTGTGCGCGCCCGACCGGGCGGTGTCTCGCCTGACCGGGCGAGTGTGATTTTGACGCGGGTGAGGCGAAATCCGAATCGGGTTATAAATAGGCTTAACCTAATTCGTTTATTCGACGATTTAGTTCATAATCACATCTGTAAATCTGGTTTTCCTCAAGATCAATAAATCAGTTCTATCTCTGTCCGTGGACGTAGCCAACACTCCGTTGGTGAACCACGTTAAATCAGTGTGTGATTTCTCTTTGTTTTGCATTCTATATTTATTCTTTCTCACATCCGTTATAACACCTTGGCTCGTATTCTAACCTTAAAAATTTAATGGGTTGATGTTGATTTGATTAGATTGATTGTATAGAGAGGAACTAACCTCGATCTTTTGCATGATTGTATTGATCCTAATCAACTTACCAATTTGTAATGGTAAAATAAAAGGAAAAACATAAACTACAAGCTCTCGTAAGTCATAAGGTGAGAGATATGATTCAATCTATGAGTAGAAAAACTATTCTGTTAATTAAAAAGGAAAAAAATATTGTGACATTATATTAAAAACTAATAATCAAAAGGTAGCAACAACCCTTATACCGACGGAGGAAATGAGGGTTTGAGAGTGAAGAGGGGTATTAGATAATTAAACTCGACATACACCAATCTTACACCTATATTATACACAGTAAATAATCTCATACTAACCACTTATATTGTTTACGAAATGGACATAAATAAAAGGAAAGAGAAAAAATTGACCAAAAGGTCACATGCAATCGCAAAGTACAATATTGTTCACTAAGAATTTAAAAGCCCCCATCTAATAGTTAAAATGGATATGGTGGATTTTCCTCTTTCAAGGGCATATAATTAGGATTATTCCCTATATACATACTATTGTTCATACCCATTTGTAAACTATGATCATTTGGAACCAATTCCAATGGTGAGGTAACACTAATACAATTATAATTATATTGTTGATTGTTAGTGTGGAAAATATCTAATAGCATAGGACTATTACAGGTATTAGGTGACAAAGGAGAGAGTGGAAATGTATCAACATCGATATTAAGGTGGGATGATGAATTTGGCCCTAATGTAGTACTTTCATCCTCCTCGCTATTTGATTGGGCATGGCCTGAGGTTGATGTGGAGGATGACATCATCAGGAGTCGCCTCCGTTTCTCGGGACTGGCGACTCCACCCTCTCCACCACCACCGCACACGTGTTTCGCGCGATCTCGCTCCATCATGACACGTGGCAAGATATCGGGATCCTCAACAATTTTGCATAGGAAGGCCATCATTTGTTGGGGGCGTCTCTCAGTTGCCTCTAACCGTTGATTCATACCTTTGAGCTCATCATCTAACATCTTTTGCTCCTCTCTTAACCTTTCAATCTCTACTAATAACTCGTGATTATCAGCATCTTGAAGGTGGGGGTAGGAACGGGTGGTGTGCTTCTTGCGCGCAATATTACTTAGCAATTGCTTTTGACCTCGCAAGAACCACTCATTGGCAAATTCCCACCTATCCGGGTCTACTTTTCGAAATCCCTGAAATCATGAAATAAATTACTTCGTAGGACATGAAATAAATTGATGATTTTTTATAAATTCCTTGATTTGGTATGAGCCTTTTCAGTATAGTGCTACTATTCACAATTTCGGATGGCGTCCATCAGACATTCAGACCATCACTTACCAAGTTTGGACCCTATAGTAAAACTATTACCATTACTTTAGCTCCGAAAGTATACATACCTTATACAAGAGTAACGCTACACGAATTATAACGTCATTTCAAATAATGTCAAGTCCAATAGTCCATCACTCATGTCTCTTATTTAGTAGCAAATAATAACAGCTTTTTCTAGTAAAGGATAGCAAGTCTTATACTTTCTCCGTTCTGAAAAATGTAAAATATTTATCTCAAAAAACTCTGATCATATGGAAGAGAGAAGAGTTTCACTACTAAGACATCTATATCTTATAGGATAGTAAACGTGGCAAATATATTATATATAGTAGAATACCTATTGACAAGAAAAAGCACTGGGTGTGGGTTCTCAATGCGTTCTCTTCACCTAAATTTATTTCTACTTATTATCCTTAATTAGAATCAGTATTTATTTTAAGATGAAGAGAACATAGCTAAAATGCATATGTAGGCGAGCTTTGTAGTTGCACATATTCATTTCACTTAAACACTAAGTTGTTTAATTGGCGATATTACGTTAGAGGTCCCATTGAGCTTTATTTTTAGTTTCAATATTATTGTGCATGTGATAGTTACTACAACAAGATATAATAATTATCGAGATATTATAGGCTTTTCTTTTAATTAATTAATTAATTAATAACAATAATAATAACAATATATATATATATATATATATATATATATATATATATATATATATATATATATATAGGGTTGGGTTCTAATGAGAACCCTCTTACGGTGAGAACCACTTAAAATGAGCAAAAATTTCACAAAATGAGCAAAAATTTCACAAAATGAGCAAAAAAAATATAAATAAGCAAAAGTATAAAATAAGTAGAAACCATTAAATGAGCAAAATTGTAAAAATGAGCAAAATTGTAAAATGACCAAAACATAAAATGATCATAAAAACGTAAAATGAGAAAAAACATAAAATGAGAAAAACGTAAATTGAGCAAAAACGTTGCGAAATGAGCATAAAACGTTAAATGAGCAAAAACATAAAATGATCAAAACATAAAATCCGCAAAAATTTTGTGAAACGAGCAAAATCTTCGTAAAAATAAACAAAAATGAGTAGTTCTCACGGTTCTAATTATAAGGGTGGTTCTCATATGAACTTAAACCTATATATATATATATATATATATATATATATATATATATATATATATATATATATATATATATATATAGTAGCACAAAAAAAACATTATATATATCGATGTACAATAAAAGGTGAATCAAAACACTATATACTTATGGGTTGGGTTCTAATGAGAACCCTCTTATGGTGAGAACCACCTTATGGTGAGAACCACTTAAAATGAGCAAAAACTTCATAAAATAAGCAAAAAAAAAAAATGGGCAAAAGCATAAAATGAGTAGAAAACATTAAATGAGCAAAAACATAAAATGAGCAAAAATGTAAAATGAAAACACGTAAAATGAGCATAAAAAAGTTAAATGAGAAAAAACGTAAAATGAGCAAAAACGTAAAATGAGCAAAAACGTTGCGAAATAGGTATAAAAAAGTTTAATGAGTAAAAACATAAAATAAGCAAAACATAAAATGAGCAAAAATGTCGTGAAATGAGCAAAATCTTCGTAAAATGAGGAAAAATGAGTGGTTCTCACCATAAAAGTGGTTCTCATATAAAGTTAAACCATATACTTATAAGTTATATATATATGTATATATATTTATTACGGAATGATATACATATATATTTTGATATTGATAATTAGATTCCGCACCCATCAATAATTGGGACCATATCCTAGTTGGCAATGGTCCTGCTTGACCATAGCAATAAATTTTTTTTTGGGGATAACAAACTCCATCTCGACGAAAGGGAGCAAGCCTACACATACTCAAGTTCGAACTTTACAAAAATTCGTTGTCCAATTGGACAACCAAGACATACTTATTTTTAATCATCATACATTACCAATTTGTAATAAGATACCGTTCATATGATAGTAATTTTTAAGATGATCAAATATGACAATTAACTTATTTTCTGTCAAATTAATGGACTAAATAACAATAGACTACCAACACTTAGACCTCAAATATTTAAACTAGAAGATATACTATAACAAACACTTTCCAAATAGAGGGTTTATCTTTGCAAAAGGATGAAATTACCTACTCGTTATCCAATTTTTCAGCTCAAGTCCACCATACAGTCATACACACACAAAATAAAACATAGAGAAAGAAAGAAAAAAAAAAATCACAGAATTAAATTAACTTACATAAGTGTTAAGCTGGCGAACAAAGCTTGAAAAATTATTGTGCTTGAAATAAGAGGGAAGAATCCTCTGCGAAAAATCTAAAGGTTCCACCACAACAAAACTATTGTTTGCTCTTCCCCATCTGATAAGATAATCTGTTGATGGATCACTCACCATCTGATACGCTTTCATCACAAAGGGTGCTATCATATTAACACTAATACTATTATCAATCATACCTTGCTCCATGTACCCTTTCACATATGATCCTACCCCTTTTTTTTATTTGTTTCCCTCTTTTTTTCTGACTTATTATTAGCTTTTTTTTTCTCGCCCTCTATCAAGTTGCTTTAGAATCTCTTAACTACTCGATCAGGAGTTTTTGGAGGAGAGAGAGAGTAGAGGGACAGATGTGAGGTTCTTGGAGGTGAGTATATATT